>LR736873.1:4407845-4614321 GCA_902654985.2 Oryctes borbonicus | reverse complement strand
CGCACATTTCATCTTCTTGAATACTAAATTTATGTTTTTATTTTAGCAGTTTATCGCTGTACAGTACTATACATTCATTCAAGTATTTTTTTCGATACAAATAAATTTATTTATTAATTGTATTGGTTCGCAGTGTACATCCAAGTGACGAGTGATTATGTTTACTACTATTCTAGTTTCGATATTGTTTCCCTTTATCGTGTTGCTAGTTTATTATTATAGGAGAGTGCAATTATTCGAAAAGTACCTGAAAAGTATCCCAGGACCCACTCCACTACCGCTCGTGGGAAACGCCTTGGATTTTCCAACAGTGTCGGGTATATCTTCTTAAATCAGTTACCTCATGCTACGTGTTTAAAATATATTAAATAATATTTCTACAGTGCTACAGTACGTTATATAAAATAAACTTTTATATAAAAATTGGTTGGTGAAATTTTCGAAAACTTTTAGATATAACGCTATGACTTCATTTCTTTAAAAAGAATTGTATAGTTTTTTTAGCAGTTTGATTGAGGTATTTTTCTTTAATTATAGCTGCTTAAATAATGTTTATCAAAAAAAGGGAAGGTATAAAATCTCAAAATTTCGATCCAAATTTTATTTGAAAAGAGATCTAAAAAGTATAAAACAAATGCGTACTGTTAACAACCAGACTCGTTTTTGGGTAACAATGCGACTCCCTCTCTAATCCGTTATCCAAATTCTGTAATATTTTCGGGAAAGTAGCGTTAAACTCTGCTTTTTAAATCACTCCACGAGAAAAAAAGAAAGATTTGCAATTAATGGTCGCAATGTTGATTAGTTCTGCTGGATTTTGCTGTTGATGTCGATGTGCTTCGTTCACTCAAAATGGGATACAACGCATTACTTGGCCAACTTTCTTTTACTTTTTATAATATAACTCGCCCAAATCATATTCTTATTCAACACGAGACCTAGGTATTTGTAATCTTTCTCCCATTGCAGATGAATGACATATCTGGTAACGTTGTACTTACAGTCGAAATCTAAAACTTCATATAAGTTACGTCGTGAAATGTTAAAGTTGAAATGAACAATTTTCGTTTATAAAAAGAAAATGCCGCATACTTTTCATTTAGTATTAATATGTTGATGTGTTATACAGCACAGCAAAAACTAGCTCCAGTGTAAACAATTTTTTTGCGTGAATTTATGGACCATCTGCAAGTATGACATATTCGTTTTAATTTGTTTAATGTGTTATATTTGGCATATTTTATATATACAAGATGTTTTGTAAACGTTTTATAAGAATAAAAACCCAAACATATACATACAGCGTGACCCATCAGTATCTTTAAAAAAATGTTGCAATTGTTATTAGTAATTACTATTTTATCCAAAAAACATTTAAGTAAGATCTAAAGTAAGCTGTGATATCAAAACTGGTAATTCATAAATTATATCAAATGACGGTTACTACATAATTGTTCATTAACTTCTTTAAGAGTTGGGTGATTGTACTGGGTTTGATTAATTGTTGAGGTAAAGTTGAATAAGGAATTGTATTAGGTAACCTAACTTTTAGTTTAAATTTTGAGCTACCTTGGTTAATAGATGTTATAAGAAGCGAATTCTCTGTAAATTAATACATATTGGCTTGTGTTGCACTGTAAAGTTTGAAAAACGATTCTCACATAACACCATTTTAGCACCTCCTGAATTCAGTAGTTTTTTAAACTTTTTAAATTTTCAAATTTTTAATAAAAAAAATCGCTAATAAAATCTTGCTATTTTCGAACTCAAAAAATCACAGTGTGCTTTGAAAATTTGGACGAACTTCTGAAATTTTGTGTGAAAGTAGACTTTTTGGTCTACTATGTATTCAAGAAATAATTCGTTTCATTTTAATACAATATGTAGGTTTTACAGGGGTGCATTTCAAATGAGTCACGCTATATATAAACAATCTCATTAATTATTCAGATAAAGTTATATCTGATAGGTTAATGAAGAGATAAGATGTCGATCGATAACTTAGCTACGAATGATTGGCGTTATGCAAAAAGCGGGTTTAATCACAAACACGTTCGTATTTTGTGTCAGCTTGCAGAACACCTTGGAACAAGTCACTTCTTTTCTCTCTATCACTAAACGCGCAACGGGTTATAATGTTATCTATAATGTTTGCTTTGATTGTGTCTCCCTTGATTGTGTGGCTAGTTTATTATTACAATAGAATACAATACTTCGAGAAATACTTGGCAAATGTCCCCGGACCTGTTCCATTACCGCTTGTGGGAAATGCGATGGATTTCCCTACAGTTACCGGTGTACTTTTTTATAATCATTCAATTATTATTTTAATTAAATTATTCAATATATTTCATTATTTTAACTCGAAATAAACACGTAACACATGATTGCACGGTACAGGAAATGGTTCTTGCGTCGCTTAATTATAACTCGTACATTATGCCAATTAAAAATCGACAGATAACCGGTGATTATCTATTTTTAAGTTCGCCGGTAACATTGATAATTACTCTAAATTTCAATCATTAAATTTAATGATATGATATTACTTTTTTTTCTTGGAAATTTTGCATGTTTACGGGCTTATTTTGTTCTAAGTTTCAAAAAAAAAAATGAAGAAAAACCTGAAATGCAGTGTTTCAATTACATTCTTGATTTTTTTAACGTTTAATTCAAGTTCTTTTCAAGATTGATTTGACATCGATCTTTAGCCAAGCTAGATAATTAAATTTCCCAATGGTTGCAAATTGTTACTAACAAGGGATTTCGATGAAGCTCTAGGAACGAAACTAACATTCAATGTACTTTGGTGTAAGAACAACACATTTTTTAGCGATTAAATCGCCCGATTTCAGTGTACAACTCTCCAAAAATTTGCGCGATTTGAAAATTTCTGTAAACGTCTCGAAAACTATAACCATAGATAAATTGACACTTCATTCGAATGGCTTCTGAGCGTAAGCACAGGGGCCGTAAAAATATTTAAATGTGATCAGCAAATCAGGCTTATTGCAATCACTTTTATCAAGTCTGTATAATGCATTATGGTTGTGGTAAGATCAAATGTAATATAAAGATTATTAATTGCTCCATAGTATAATTAATAAACCTTCTTTTATTTTTAGTACTAAAAAGTTGCTTAGTTAAAAATTTAAAATTTTTAAATAAGGTCACTAGTTGTAAAGTCAATTAAATATAACATGTGCTGTCTACATTGATCAGTTTCTATTGAGGAATACTGTAAATACTTAATGGTTTTCGTTGTAATTTTTTTTAAATTATCCGTTTTTCCCCTATAGTTTTCACGATTTTAAGGACTGATTTCATAATATATGTTGATGGTGAAACTAATGTAAAATTTTCTGTAGCAATAAATTCAAATTCTTATTCAGAATAAACAAATAGTTCTTGTCGTGTATGTACCAGTAATATAAGCTCTTGTTGGCATGATTTACAGTTAAATTTGGAAACTAGTTTGGTAGCTACATAACCAGCAAAATATACCATATGTACTATATAATCTTCTAAAGTCACTTCACAATTGAGCGTTGCCCTTTTCCTACATTGTGGATGAAGAGTCCCCCGGTATATATTCCATTTCAAAAGATCGAAATCTAACTTCTATTTGTGTTTGAACATGCGTAAGTAAAGTATCCTTGTCACTACAATAGTTGACTGTATCAGGAGGTTTAGTTAAGGGAGCTAGGGATGTATTCTTAGCGGCATGAATTTCAATAGGTTCAAAATTACGTCTTGTGTAGTTAATGTTTGCTTTTCAAAAAAAATAATTTTGGCGGATTTTGGATTAAGTTTAAAAACAAAATTATAACTGTGGAAGTGAAATCGGACTACATGGGGTGTATAAAAAAAAGTATTTTGCAACAAATACATAAATACAAAAATGAAGGGAAATATCGACTAGAAACGTAATTTCAATACAAAAAGACGATGGCCTAATGATCCGTTTCATCGTGCTCTCTGTGTAATAGATATACCTTTTCCGTGTAAAGCTCTACTTAAAAATATCGTCTGTCGATCAACTGTTCATCCTTGATTAGCATTAGTATGTGATGTAATTTTTCTAAATTTTTTGGATAATCGAATAATTCTAATGGGATGAAATAATATTCGAGAACTAAGATGTAGAGCGAGCAGTTCACAGTATCGTGTGCAGAATCGACCTATAATATACAAAGGTACTTCAAAATACTATCTATTTAAGGTAACAAGTGTACTGTGTATATGCTAGTCGTACAAAGTAGTATGAATATGTTCACCATTCCAATCCAGGCCTTATAAGTCCTATATCCAAAAACAAGTGCAATAATCATCATATCATAGTATAAAATCAAGAAAAATCCCACAATAGTGATGTGTAAATAATGTACTTTTAGGCGTTGTTTAAACCTTTGCAAATAGTGCACTATTAATATTTGAATTGGGCCAAATAACTGGTTACTAGTGAATTTAATAAATTATGACTTGAGAACAACTAATATTAAGTCTTTCGCTGTGAACAGTATTTGTTCTCAATAATGCTACTTATTGCAATGTATTGGCTGTTAAACATCCAAATACAAAAAAAAAACAAGTAATGGTATGACTTGAAGAACGGAACGTTTTCTTTGGCGTGCAATACACGAAGGTAAAACTGTGTAATTGAATTGAACAAAATAAAGCTGTGCATAATCTATATACAACGGACACTAACGCGACTAACTATTACCGTGAAGAATTAAATCCAATAGAAAAATCTAGGATGATAAAGAACCGCATGGGTGTAAACTATTCGCAAGAAGAGAATTTTTAAATGTACATTGTACGATAGATTGGGTATGGGGAACCTATTTATTTTATTGGGGAAGTTATTATTTTATTCCCACAAACACCGATACCAAAAAACAGAATACAACAAATGTTTTCTACTTTTAAAACATGCTGCAGATATAAAATAAATATCCTCTGGTTCTTTGGAAATTCGTGTTTTGACGACGGCAAATGTATAATATTTTGATAATAATACACATAAAACCATTGCGCAATATGTATGTATGTATGCGTGCTTATAAAATATTCATATGCAACAATCGATATGAATACATACATTATAAAAGAAGCGCAATATGTGAAGTATGTATTTTTAGTAAGATTATGTATAACATTTGACATCTAATATATGTTTATTATTATTAATTATTAATATTAATCAATATTTTATCGGATTCTAAGTTGATAAAATGCACGATGAGCGTATGTCTACTAGCGTCTTTTTCCTGCGGTTGAGCCTACAATAAAGACGTAATGGGTTGTGCATTTGATATATTGAGAGCTATCGACACGATCAGCTGGTTCTCAAGTACTTTATTGTTACGTACTTCAGCGTCGAACTGAATGTTCGTATGTACCATTGGTTTTCTGTTATAATCCTCTCTTTCTCTAAAAACACTCTAAAGCATCCTGATTTACTCTTTGGGTAATAGTTGTTCGCCATGTAATAATAACATTCCGCTAATGGTTTGTACTAACCCTTCAAAACACAGAGGTGATTTAACTATGGAATTTAGCTTTTCTTTAAGGATTTCCGGGCCTTTTTTGATTTAAAAAATGTTGGTTATTACGTTTCGTAACATTTTTTTCCCTATAAGCAATTTTATAAAGTTAATTATACTAATTAATATCTATTTAAAATTTATAATTTAACATTTACCCTCGGCTTTACGAAAGAACGATTTTTTTGTCATTTTATTCCTTTTTTTACCTCCTTTTTTCTCTAATGGTGTGCTTTGAAACATTTTATTTGTAGTTTGTCTAGAGTCAACTTATTTTTAATTTAATTCATGAAATATCGTTATTTAAATTACACATATTGTAAAAACATGAAAGTCTAAAAACAAACATGGAATTATTAACAGACATTGTACGAATGAGGTGTTGCTACTGGTTTTTTTCTCTTTCCTAAGTCCTCGATACTGTCCAATAGATGAATATTTTAAAATATCTTGATTATATTTAAATAAAATATAGGTATATACAGGTGTAAACATTCTTGACTCATTTTTACTATCTTTAGTTATTTTACTTTATTTAAAATTAGGTTATTATGTATGTTGCTTGATTATTGATATCACCTTTATTGTTTACTGCCTTATTGTGAATTTTTATTTTTGCATCTTCAAAATTGAAATTATGTGTAACTATACTATATTTCTATGTATTGATTTGTTTGTCATATAAACATCTTCACAATTAATCTTATATACAAATACTGTCTTTATTTAGTTTGTTCTACTCGTTCCTTTGTTTTTGTGGGCCGCAATGGGTTCACTAATATCAGCAGTAATAGCTTATATTAATAATAAACTTGAACAAACAGTTCTAGAAAACGTAAGCATTGAAATTTCTTTTTACAAAAGCTGTGCTGACGATTGCTTTCCGTTTCAATTTTTGAAGCTTAACGTCAACCTATAGACAGTGCCTACTAAGTTGGTAATACTTATATTTTCCCGAAAATAATATACATCATTGACACTAAGAAATATACTTCAAATTATCTTTTTAAAAAAAAATTAGATACGTTCTAGTTTCCGACGTACTTACAAAAATTTAAAAATCGTCCAGGGGCTGCACCTCAAAATCGGCAGATTCTGCCGCTAAAGAAATGTGTTACACTTACACCAAGGCACTCTTGCAGTATCTGGAGTTTCATCGAAACCTGAATTTTCGGGTTGTCGGTGTCCCTTTAAAAGATACCCCTTTTTCATCTAAGTATCACATGTTAATGTTCCACAGCCATGATGGCACTTCAAGCTTCTGTATCAACTTGTTCCCCGATGCAAATTACTGTACTTATTACATATTTATATTTGTAGCCTTTTTGCCCAAGTTGTTGGAGTACGGTGAGAAGTATAATGGAAACTATAAAATCTATTTAGGATCTCAAGCGTATCTCATTGTAATTGAACCAAAAGATATGGAAATCCTCATGAATCACCAATCAACTCTGAAGAAATCTGATCTTTACAACTACTTGCATAGTTGGTTAGGAACAGGTTTATTAACCTCCGCTGGTTCGTGAAATAAATGTTTTGTTTCCTTTTCCGATCATAGTTCCGACATTTGTAGGTAATAAATGGAGAAAACATCGTAAAATAATAACGCCGGCTTTTCACTTTCAAATGTTAGAAGAATTCATCGATGTTTTCAATTCCCAAAGCGACGTGTTGGTATCAGTCTTGAAAGAGGAATGTAAACAGGGTAATGTGGATATATATCCATTGATAACAAGGTGTACATTGGACATTATTTGTGGTAACTTATAGAATCTCCCAATTAAATTGATAAAGCAATAATTTTATATTTTAGAAACGGCAATGGGTACATCTGTCAACGCCCAAAAGGACCGGTACTCTGAATATGCTAATTGTATCACTGCACTCTTGGATATCTTTTTTATTCGCTGCTTTTCGCCGATACATAGCAACGATTTGTTGTATATTTTCTCGAGAACTTATAGGAAAGAAAAATACGCGCTAAAGATCGTGCATGATTACACTAAGTCAGTTATTAGTAAAAGGAAACAAGAGTTCTTTAGTAACTTTGCGAATGACAAAGAAAATGTGAATTCGATGGGAAGAAAGAAGAAACGTGCCTTTTTGGATTTACTGTTAGAGCATTCAATGCACGATCCAGAATTTACTGATGAACATATTCGTGAAGAAGTTGATACGTTCATGTTTGAGGTAGATAACTTTTTAAACTAATTGCAATAATAATTTATTTACTTTTAGGGACATGACACGACAGCTACTACTATTTCATTTGCTCTTCTTTGCCTTGCTAGAAACGCTGATATCCAGGTAATTTTACCTCAATACTCTATGATCGAAAAAGCACATTATACTATTTCTTTTTTCTAAGGAGAAAGCATTCCTTGAAATAAATACAATCTTTTCTGACAATCCCACACGATCTGCAACTTATCGCGATTTACAAGAAATGAAATATCTAGAACTGGTTATCAGGGAAAGCCTCCGACTTTATACCACTGTGCCAGTCATAGGTAGAGAAGTAGAACGTGACATAGAGTGGAGTACGTATGCACCAATCTTGTAAATATTATATGAAAGACAGGACATGTTGGTGTGTTTTAGATGGTATGATTTTACCAAAAGGATTGATGCTAGCATTATTTGTACATGGTGTTCACCATTCAGCTAATGTACACAAGAACGCTGAGAAATTCGATCCAGAAAGGTATACCCTAGAAAATACGAAAATGAGCCACCCGTATGCTTCACTTCCATTCAGTGCTGGTCCAAGAAACTGCATTGGTGGGTCAAATTGATTTCCATAATTATCCATTATATAACTATTTACTATGTCTATAATTTACAGGCCAGAGGTTTGCGATGCTAGAGTTGAAATCTACAATATCACATGTGTTAAGGAACTTTGAATTATTACCACCACATCCGGATCATAAAATAGCCCTCAAGAGTGGAGGGGTGTTGAAATCAGATAATGGAGTGCTTATTCGTCTAAAACCCAAGAAGCACTAAGATTCTATGTACATCTGTGTGATTTGTTGGACTACTGCAAGATTTTTAAGCGTCTGCAATTAATAAATATGAATATTCTAACGAATAAAATTTAGTTTTAAAAATAGTACTTTCTTCGCGGTAGTGTTGGTAAATTTGCAATCATGCAAATACAATTTATAACATAATGTTTTTCCAAAATTTATGAAAGTTAACATTTCGAGTAACTTGAAAAACCCACTTAGTATCATCAATCACGCTAAAAAGCAATGGTTACTAAATGAAATGAGATATCACTGTGCAAGACGTAGTCATTTGGAAGTAGAATTATATGAGTTGCACCTTAAGATAACGCGCCTTTTAGATGGATACAGTTTCCAAAGGTGGTGTGATTTCCAAAGATGTTTAATCGAACAGATCAATCGTAAATTCAAATAAAAAATGTAAACCCTCAGCAAGAAATTCAGAAAAATTTGTCCAAAAACGAAGAAAAATACCGTACGTTTCCTGTAGAACGCACCACTGCTTTCTAATTAATCGTCGGAAACCTTTAGTAAAACCGAAATCGCACTGTTAAATAAGGGGTTAACACATTGTATTCGCGACTCAAAGACCCCAATATATATAAGATTATATAAGATATACAATATATATAAGATGGATGGTCAATATCTACCCACATTCAGTAACAGCAGGTTCTGATCATCTTGCGTCAATTAATAGAATCTCTGAGGCACTAACTTTTGTCGCTCCAAGGTGTTCGTGTAGAATTCTGAAAACCGTAGTTTTCGAAACTCCTAATAAAGCTCCTAATTGTCGCTTCTTTAACATTGCATCCCCCAGTACCAAAGACTTGGCTTTTTCAATACCATCGGAAGACGTCAATAGGCCGACTTCAATGAGGATAATCATCCAGTGATTATCAATCATGTTTAAACAATTTTGACCATTCGCAAATACTGGTCTTTGAGGGACAATGATCTCCATATTTCTTCATGAAAATTTTTTTGAAATTTTCCTTGTTTCGTTAAGAATTTTATAACTGCTTGTTGTTCGTGTTTGTTGATTTTGATGAAATCTAACAACCAACATCCTCTCCCCATTTGATATTACTCGATAACACTGAGAAACAAGGAATTCGATTTCGTGTATATGCGAGGATGCCGCCGACGGTATTGCCACGATATATGCACGATCTATACATAGGATATGCGGCCTCCAAGTCCCACGACTCTTTGAAATTCATCTCGAGACCCCTCTTTCCGTATGCGCGTCGTCGGCAGTCCCGCACACGCCCTAGCACTTAGCCTGATTCACTCCTAGTCATTGGAAACTTAGTTATTATTGTCTGTCGGCTGTATATTGCGTTGTGAATCTGTTGCCCGAATAGCTCGTATACATGCGAAATTACTTCAATCCCAATAATTCATATATGAGATTACGGTGGCATGTGGGGAAGACGTATTCGTATGTCATAACGTTGTAACCGTTCATTGTATTTGTTTTCATTGACTGAAGTGTTGTATACATGAACGATGTTGCGTGCCTATTGGATGTAGAATATTATATGAGATTAATAATTTCTTCTCTAACTATTATTTTATTCTTGTCAATGATAATAGTGTATGATATAGATAAAATTTAAAAATTGAAAACTCTCTGATAACTATAAACTCTAAGAATGAGGATTTTTCTTTAAATAGGATGAATAGAAACAGGCAGACTATAGATAAATATAACAAAGGATGTGTATCTTTTAGCACTAGAGTAATTTAGTAAATCTATCAAAATTTTACAGTACTTTATTTTATAATGTTGTATATCAGAATTTTTCCAAATTCTGTTTACTATCGCACGTGAAAAAATCACTTGAAAGAATGCATGGTAATATTGTTGGAACCATATTCTAGCAGTCATTAACACAGTTACGTAATCCGATCGCAGACTTCAGTTAATTATTGTATGCTGTTTCTTTTGTATTCTTTCACATAAATGTAACATTTTTTCCAACAACGTTGTTGTCGAGAAGTGCAGGACAAAGTTGTAGCAATATTTTACACCATTTTTTTTCAAAATTTGTGTTTTTAAATATGTGGCCTCATCCCAATACACCAATGGTAAATAAAGCAGCAAAAATTAACAATGTGAAACGTGGGTATTTACAGATACTGTGGTCGCATTAATTTTTTCAGTATGAATTAAACGTTATGGTGGTATAACACGATCAAAGTTGCAACAGACACGTTTAGTTTGTCGCGTTTTATGCACCCGTTGAATTTGGAGTTATTTCAGAATTTGATCATGGGCAAGTTCGTTGTAAGTAAACTGCTGCGGTAGAAACTGAAGGAACTACTGATTGATATTAACACAGATTCCACCAACAATCCGTCTTAACAATAATTACGAGTATTTTCGTTTGCTTGAATCTAATCTTAACTGATTTTTGTTTTTAATAACGAAATAAGTTCGTTGTTCTCGCTGTTGTTTTACCTGTTTTCTCTTATTTTTGCTTGTTTCATTAATTATTATTTCTTTACTTTATCCAATTTTATTGCAATTAATCAGTTAGGGTAGGCTCATTTTAATTAATCAATTTTTGATAGACGACGTACTTATTAATAATAATAGCAAGGACTGTGACGTAGTATGGTAAGTATCGGCAACCTCCGCACCACACAAGTTTATAATATAATAATTAATCTGGGACGGCCGTTTCGAGGACCCGGATGATCCGCAACATCAACCCGTAACCGGTAAATTGAATGCCCTCACAAGAGCTATCTTATACGATGAAAAAATTTAAACGAGCAAGAAATTTACAATTGCTAATAAAGGTGTATAATGAATGAATAAACAATACATTCCAATGAATCAAATCTAATCATTCAATCCAACTACGTTTTCAAGTGCAAAAGATCTTGCACCACAACAATCCGTACACCAACACGGGATACTATCTCCAATGAGAATATAGCACCAAACGAGGGGAACAATAGCAGAAGCAATAATAACCCGTAAACGTGACCGTGGTGCTAACGAAATTGGAGATGCGAAAAACGAACATCGCCCAGTTAGCAAAACGCTATTAAATTTCAGGAAGAGCGCTACATCGATGATAGAAAGGGATGATAGAGATGATAGAGTTAGTATGTGAACCCTAAGGAACCAGACTCTTTTCTGCAAGGGCAAATACCTCGCCCGACGTTCTTCGATCGTGCCCGGTAAACTTAATATTTCGGAAGGTCTGGGACAATATTTCTCGGGATTTTTAAAAATTGGGATTTCCTTATTGAATTGTAGATTAGGTGATCGCTGCAACGATTGAGATTTTGTTGACGATTTCTAATAATCTTATTTTCGAAGTATAAACGTAGCACGTTTCTAATACAAATCAAATTATAGACTGCCGTTCTGATTACCGAAGCATTTTCCAAATGCCTTGTTAACAACCTCCTCACGTAAATCCGTTACATTTTCTCCTTTGGTGTCACTTGAAATCCGACCACATAGTTGGAGAAGTTAAGGCAGAAAGTAGTCAATAAAATGTAAATTATTCGTGAGAACACTTTCGTGAATGTCACTCAAGAGTTTAGTTGCAGATTTGTACGCCGTCTGAAAATGCACTTATAAATTTGATTAAATATCACCGTCGCTCTTACAGAGAATATCCGTTTGTTCAACGGCTGATGTTACTTACGCGATGGTTTTGACATGGTTGCTGAAACCAATTACCTTGAAAATTTCTGCTTGTCTAATTTCTGTTAATTGGTCTATTTTCGATATTGCAATGCTTAGCTTATTAGCTGAGGGACGCGATTAAAGTGTAATTTCTTTCCCTACTAAACATAGTCTTCGAATCACATTTTGAATTTTAATTAACGGATCGATAGTCCAGTGGTAGGAGGGCCTGCTCCTGTAGCAGATGTGAAGCAATTAACTGCGCTTTACCCTTTACGGCAAGGGGGGTAATAGTAACGAAGCCATGAAACGCCTTACACGCACAATTTAACACAAAGGCTCCTGAGGTTATGATATGCTTTAAAAACATTATACACTCCTTTGGGCCGTCACCACATTAATAAAAGCCGTACAAATAATGACGTTCCACCTTTGAGTCACTAAAAATTTTGTGTGACCATTTTTCCTTGTAGGCCGGTGTAATTTTTGTGAACTCACTTGTTTATTATACAGAATCTATAAATTACCATGAAAGTCCAGATAATACTGAATATTTGTGTTTTCTGTTTGCATTTATTAAGTCTTAAAAGATGTACTGAAGGAATAAAAAGATCGATGCCTTAGGTGAAATTTGAAGCCATCTATCACACTAAATACAATGTTTCCTCTTCTCGGCCGACTCAATTCATAAAACTATCAATTACCATTGAGTTGAGCTACAAGTTAGAGGCGACTGAAGTTGCTATCATTTTCACATTAACACAAATCAAAAAACTTTACTTTGCATGAAGCATTGTTTGCCTAATATATAAGGAAAAATACCGATTATGAAGTTTATTTTTCATACGCACGAGGAATTAACGTTAGCGCTTAATTTAATCTGGAACACGCGATGCTACGGAGTAATATTTATAGCGGGAATCAAACTAAAGTCTGCACCGTTCGGGTAACGATGTAGCAAGCGAGCATTCGTGCACGAATTATCAAAGCTCAATATTTCACTTACTGAAGATAAACGATACGAACTACAGCAAATCGGCGAAAATAATTTATGGTCGAACTGTTCCAAATGTAATTATTCCCCGGTGAACACTATCTCGTCATTCGATCTTTTCGACCAATTGCCATTCTAGTCGATGATTCAAATGAAAATCGATTGATACATTTATTTGAAGAGAAAATGGTTTCTAGGAGATTCGTTGTTGATGTTATTTTTCTTTAGATGTTTTTTCTTTTTCGCTAAGAGAAAAGAAATGTGTTTGTCGACATAAAAACCAAGCGGACAAATTGCAATAACGGTCAATTTGATACTTTAAAGTACACTACAGTAAAATGTACTAAATTTAAAGTTGACAAAACGTTGTAATTGCCTAAAAACGTGTTTAAAAGAGAGGTGTTCTAGACATTAGAAAAGTGAAGTACACAAATAAATATGTAAATTGAAGCTAAAGGTAGAAGGTAAAAAGCGACGAGGGAGTGCAGTTGAACGCTACACCGCGTTTAGGTAATTCTCTTCTGGACGCATATAAGCATAGTGCTCAATTGGTTGTATATGCATTCAAATGGACGGTCACCCTATCCAAGTACCTGCTTCACCAAGGCGTGTCTGACTACAGGATCTGGGTGGCGTCCACACATTGCCGTACTGCTCGCTAAATTGAAGGTGTTTCTACATTTAACTAAACAAATAGCCAAACTTAAATGCGTACAGCGTATATTCCACTGATTATGGCTGTTTCCTTTCTGTTTCTTTTCTCTTTCCTTTCCTTCCCAAAACTATTTTTCAGCAATTGGGCCGCACTCAGTATCAAGCTTAGCTTGTAGAAAAGCTAATCATGATAAATTAAACACCATGTACTAAATACAATGGCTAAACTTTTTTAAAATTTTTACATTTTTCTCAGAAACTTTCTTATGGAAGGTAGGAGTATTTTTTCAAAAAATACTCCTACTTTACAAAATGAAGCCTGAAAAAATGAAGCAAAAATGCTATATTGCCATTTAAAAAGAATATATATGACATCAGAACTCTTTTAAGGTCATTGTAAGAGCGATACTATTGCAATTAGAAAATAGCTTTTTAAAATATTAATTCCCAAAAAATATTGATTACGTTGTTATTTGGGTGTTTCCAGACTTTTCGAACACACTGTATAAAATGCATTGTATTCTATTTTCCTTCAAAGCAATTCACTGACCATTCCTCCACCGAGTTTGATTTTGCATAGTTAATATCGATTGCAGTCTTGTAACCAGGTAAGGCTTCAAACACCTGCTAACGGTGTGTTTCTAATTAGAATGCCTGCCGTCGGAATTAAAAGGAAAACCTGCCTTTGTTGTACGTACGGTATGTATACCTACGCCTGTCTCGAATCGTGAAAACCGTCTCCGGCATCTACTCTAACGTTGTCGTACCCTAACGTATTTTCTCGTTTATGCAGCGAATCGCCTTTGGCAAAGGAAAACACTTCATTTTGAGGTTGGCTTTTAACACAAAGTAAACCGCGAGAAGACAGTACGCAGTCATGCATATTCAACGTAAACAACGCTGTTATTTTTGTGTAATTGCTTCTTTTAATCGGCGTTTTGCAACGCTCCCACTGAGAACGAATATTTATTCATACGGGGTGTATGAAATATGCTCGTCATTATGAAGGAAATATTTTATCTTAAACAATGATTCGAGCTTTACACTGCGTTTACGATGAAAGGAATAGATTTTAGCAATCTTAAAGTACTAGGTCCATTTACAGCCTGAGTAATTTTAACGGATTAAAAGAGCAGATTCGTGACGAGATCCGTTCAATTTTTTCAGCAATGTTGCAAAATGTTTAGAATTCAATAATTTCAAGGCTTTGGAAATGTTGGGCAAATGGGCGACAAGTTAAACATTTGCTTCAAATAATTTAGTTTGTTATCCAACATACACGCTACAATTCCCGCTCAAGCCAGAAATGACGCCAACTTTAGTGTAAGTCAAAAAAGTACGAACCAAAATTATAAATTGACGTTCAGAGCGGTTTTACTTACTAAAAGTTGCTAGAATTTTATTTAATTTGTTCCTTTCATCGTTGCGTCAATCGTGAGGTGTGCGCTTTCAAGGATTTCACATGTTTTCGATTCCAATTGCAAAGAAAGGACTCACAGAGAATTCACAGATTCAAATCAGATGCAATGCACCAGAATCAAGGCCAAATTTGCTGTGTGACTAAAATGTTTGCGAGACATCATGTATAAACTACCTACTTGTTTTAGCTCTACAATAGATCTTTTGTTTTCAATAACTTATTTCAAAGGCTTCCTTCAATATGTTTTTTTTTTTTTTTGTAATCGTACCTCATAACAATCCATAGATTGGTAATTTGAAGATCCCAATTACTTATGAACGCTACGTAGGTTTTCAACTTTGGCATATAACAATTTGAAAACCACAACCAGCTCCTCCACCAGTTTTAATCCGACTTTGCCGTAGCATGTACACGTTTAAGTGTCTTACTTTCCATTTTCATTTGAGACATTAAGCGTTTCTAATACAACGACAATTGGATCGTAAGAAGTAACTTTTACATCACCAACGATTAACAGAAATCCATTATAGCTCTTCTTCTAGTCAGGATTAATACCCATCGAATCACTTACCAATTTCGGCAACCGCTAGTGTCAATAAATATTGTAGAAAGAGTGGCGGATGTCGTTCATTTCTGGGTCAAGCACATCAAGGGTCGGTTCTGGACGGAAGCTGACTTAGAAATCCGTACGACAGCGAAACGCCAACTCAATCCGGAAAACCCATTTCGACGTCGTCGAAGCGACCGCATCTCCACTATAGAAGAGCGTTCGCCGTCCGGATATTTTATACGTCAAGTCGGGTATTAGAGGAGACGTGACAGATACCGAGATACCGACACAGAAAGCTAACTTCGAGAACGTGTCCGCGAGCATTAAGAGTTGCGGAAAAGAGAAAAAAAAAAGACGTCGCAGAATAATTCGAATAGCGTCAAGGAGGATCACCAGTACAACTGAGTTTGTGCAGTTTTGGTTTGCAAAATACAGATTGCAGTGTTGATGAAAGTTATTTTACTACAGTAATTATGCGCATTGTTATGAAGTATTCGGCAAAGCCATACGAAGAGCATTCATGCAAAACTTTATATACACCCATTTCATTAGTATCATAAGAGCCAGGATTTTTCTTCGATTTATCCTTGTAATTTAAACATTTTTAAATACTTATACTAGGAACGGTTAAAACTACCATTACAAGAAGCGTATTAATTTTATAACAAGTTGTCGTTTATTTCTGATTAATTTTGCGTGCATACAATGCATCTACAAGAATTTGTTCTTAAACATGCCTGATTTATTTACATTATTTGAAATCCTTCAGGAAGAAAGCTATCAAGCAATTGAAGATTGATTTTCAAAGTTAAACCGCGTAAAAATTGCATTAGTCTGTCTATAATTCACTCGATTTTTATGGAGTTTTCTCTAGCCTATTGCATGCAAACTGGTGCAATTTCAACGCTATTCCAGCTCCCATCAACACCAGATAATGGCCACTGAAGCCTTTAACATTTACGAGACAACTCTTTATTACTAATATCTTTGTGATAACTATCACATTAAGCTGGTCAGTAGCTTACATCAACTCTCAAAGATTACCTTCTACACTTGAGTTATATAAGAAAGTCGATGTCGAACCAAATTAGTGGACGCAGCGTTGGATGGAGATCATTTGCCATGTAAACATGTGACGTCATGATCGGCAGACAACAGTGAGCCAATTTGCAGAGAATGTCCGCTAAAGGTGGGTGCATGCCAAAAGTAGATAATTCGCCCAAAGACCAGGCTTGTATGCGAGAACGTTGGAAGCCATTGTTCTGCCAAAAATGTTCACACTTTCACGTAATGACGACATCGCTGCCAACGTCGAGCCAAGCGATTTGCGATCGGGTCCCAAAGTTGCGCCAATCCTCTGTGCTATTAGGACACCTGCTTCTTGAAAAGTTCGAGTAGTCTTAAATATTTAACCTTTAAATAAATCTGAAACTGTTGCTAATGCCAACTTCAAAAAGTTTTTACACTTGGCCGAAAACATTTAACTTAAAACTACCTTTTGTTGCAATTGTATTCTTTGCTACTTGTGAAAATAGTTGGTCGAAAGTGGTGTGGATCTGCATAAATGTGCCCAATAGGCCTGGAAGCTGAACTAAGGTGACCTGGTCTGGGTATCAGGAGACGAAGGCGATCGAGGGAATGTCAAGACAGAGTTAGCCCGTAGCCCGTAGAAGGGCGAGTTTATCAGCTGCTCACTTCTATAGAGAGCCTTGGGCTTTTGTCCACATATACGGTAGCATATAGCATATACGGTATCGGATACAAAATTATTCATGTCGTTTACGTCCTCTTAGGCTACGTTGTTCGTCATGGCCGGTTGTTGACGGCTTTCAGGATGGTTTCTGGTTACTGGTACCTCTTCTATGTTGATGGCTATCATGGATACAATGGACCAATTATCTACCATCGGTGAATTGTTTTTCCACCCATTCCCTCTATACAACGTTTCCATCCTTCAATACTACAGTTCCTGAAACGTCCTAATCAGCCACAGGGTATAGTAATGACAAAAAAAAACAAATTCTTGGAAGTCAGGCAACTAGTCCTCGATTACCAACTCATATATAAAATATAGACTTGTATATAGGATTGTACCGACAAAAATCTTGCAAGTGTATCATTACCAAAGCATCTCTAATGGTGAAGTAAAAACAAGTGAGCGTATATGCGATTATTTCTTCAAGTTGTAAATTTGAACAAGATAAATTTTATTACAATTAAAATAATTCGCTCCTATAATTTTGCAATGATCTCGACTAAAATATTTATTCTTACTTCTTAGTTTCAAATTCTCGTCTTAATATCTATTCTTCTAAAATTAAATCCAATACAGTGCCACACGCTTCCCTATTATGACCCCTTCCTATGTGTGTGCAGCTCGGGATTCGCCTGGTTCGTTGCAAATCCTCCAATTATGTACATTGATGGAACGTACATCCCCTCGACTTCGTTTGTTATTAAAAATGTCTTAATATTCGATTAGTTAGCGGTACTAGAGGTAAAAGTTCATCTGCAGTTACCGTTCTGGGTTCTAAATATTCGTGATCATTTCGCTCTATGAGAAGTTGCAGTCGAACTGTGTGCTCTTCTAAAAGTTGAAATTGCGTTGGAAACCTATTAACACGTACTGATGAATAAACAACCTGTCTCTTGTGAGACCCCATTTGATCGTATTCTCTCATTAAACTAAATAGCTCTGTAAATTTTTCATAATCAAGTTATCATCTACATTTAACTTTTCCATAGAACTAATATTAACAGTTTGTACGTCCCGTGCAAAATACTTAAATAAATTAACTTTGGTGATTTATTAAAATTAGGGGAGATATAAATCGAGTTTTGTAAGGATTTAACGATCGTATTAGAATATGACGGCAATTAAAATAATTACATATTCCCTATTTTTTCTGCCTCATCTTGAGTGCCAAACCAAAACCATCATGCATATTTAACTTAAAATAACTTAACTATTAAATGTATGAAATGTATATTAAATTGTATTACTTCTTATACTCAGTTTAATATTCTATAGTTGCATAATCTATTATTCTGTCAATTCCCCGCAGTCTGAATTATCTTACAATTCCTCATTTTCAGAGTCTTCGTCGCTACTATGTTAGTGTATATACATATGCCCTACAGTTTGCGTGTATGGTTTGCTTCTTCCTTTCACTAATTTTCTGTAGGAAAAGAGTTACAGGGCCCTCTTCATTTAGAATAAAATATGGACCTTCACACAGTTTTGCCAATTTTCTTGGTCGTTCTACCCCTACAACATGATTTGATATAGGAAAACCCTAGACCTGACACCAATGTTATCTGTGGCGCGTATCTTCTAAAGTTGTAGGTGAGAGATCGATGTTAACTTTATGCGGACCTAATTACAGTTTATGCCAAATTCTTTCTTACTTATATGGTTGGTCAAGCGATACACTAAACATAGTGGAATCTTTTTCGTTATAATACTAGCTCTATTGATATCTTAATTCATAGCATTTAATATTAAATTGTCTACATCAAAACTTTAAACTCACTGTACATAATAACGAGCTCGCCTATTTGCGAGCTAGCTATTGCCTCTATCGGAGGTAATCATCGACTGCTCTTTCTTTTCCCCAAAAAATGAAACCCTTTTTGCGAAGAGCTATCACGGAAGTGCTTATATTTAACGACCCCAAAATACAATTTCTTAAATTAACATAGTTTCCTTGATAACCGCCGCAACACTGCGGTGCATTTATGAAGTTACCAAATAATTAAACAGGAATTAAGATAGCAATAGGAACTGACCTGTAACAACCCCTAAAAGCCTTGCTAATACCATTCGATATGCTGTGAAAGGGGAGCTCAAATTCCTTACCGGTAGTTCCTGTCGGGATTAAGGCCGTGGAATTTCTCACATAATGCCTATGTTGGACTTTCTTAAGCACGCGATCGACATCTACAGAAGAGCAATCACTGTAAATAGATAGACTTTTTTGAATTTAAGTTCTTTATTACTAATTACTTAAAGGGAATTTTACTATCTATCAATAAGAAACCAATCGCAGCAACTTTGTATTGTCCACAGTGGTTAGAATCGGTCTGAATGTATCTATTAGTGTTTGTTTCCTTTCCATAGATGTCTATTTCCAATCCAACGACAAGAAACCCTTTCGCCTATCTTTCTGTATTTTTCGCAGTAGATATATATAAGTATATATATATAAGTAGATACTTATAAATAATATTTTTTCCCGAAAGGAGGAATAGAACAAGCATGTTAGAATTAGAGCTTTTTCCTTATATCATTCGGCCATACGGTTGAAAATAATGGATGCATCCTCGAAACAGCTGTTCCGGATTAATTAATTAAACTTGTATGGTGTATCGATAGTTTAGTGTTTTTTTAACATCTTTAAGCTCATTTTCTATGTTTATAACTTTAGATCTCCGCAATAAAGTGTACCGTAAAGCATGTGTTATGGAATCGCTAAAGCCTTCTTATTCTTAGTCGTAATTATGAATGTATTAAAACGCGATTTACAGATTGAGTTTGTTTGGTTTCAGGAACTAGAGCATATATTTTCTTAATGGGGCACCTTTTGTTGCTTTATGGTGCACGGAATAAGAGCAGAAAAAGTGAAATCAGTGTAAAGGTACTGCAACGCTTTGGTACATTCATGTAGCAGTCATTCTAAGCATCTGCATATATAAAACTACATTTCAGTGGTAGCAGATCCCGTAGATGGACATGAAAGTATAACTACCATTTCTAAAATCCTGAAACTGCTAATTTTAAAACCTATAAAATAACTTTCCTCCTTTAAAAACTTACTAGGACTTGATATGATAAAAAATTCTAACAAGGCATTACCTCTACTTTTTCGCAAATACATGTTTCAGAATTAGATATTGGGTAACTTTCCAACACTATTAAAGATATACGAAATGTTATTCCATATTTTCCTTTTATTATATCATCGTCCGTGATATTTCCAAATCTCTACGCAAATTAAAACGATTTCCATACCTCATCTTCCATACTATTACCTTTTAAAACCACCTGCTACGGATGAATTTACTTAGAGCTTCCGAGTACTTTTTGAAAGCGAGAATTCCGCTCCTTTGTTTCAAACGTCACCGGCAGGCGGCGTACGGTCAAATCGCGACAGAATCGAGTAACTACTCACGAGAGGCCTTGATTTGCCATTCTCGCGATTCAAGTAGAGGCATTCGAATAGGAGAGATTGATCGTCGTGGAAATGAAGAGAAAAGGACACAGTAATGAAAGGAAAAAGGAAGAGGTTATTAATTTCGATCGTTTCGATCTGTCCATTTCATTTTGATAAATGGCGAGCATGCTTCTGACAGTATTTCGCGGTAAAATGGACAGAATGAAATATCGTATTTTTAATTTACAGCCCGTCTGCTTTAGTTTCCAAGAATCTCTTTCGTTTTTCCCTTCTTCTTTTGCCGGGCATCGAATGAGCTTAGCGAGTTATTAATTTACTGGAAGTAATTCGAGTTTTTTTAAGTCCTCGGAGATTTTCGTAGTAATTGATAAGAAGTATTAATATGTACCAAGGGGAAAATTTAAATAGGGATATTTCTTAGACATTTAAAACCTTAAATACTGCATTTTTCTTGGATTAACTTTTAGAGGAGCAGCATTTACTCGAAATTCAACAATCTTAATTTTAGAAAGAATAAAAATCATACAGAGTACAGTTTTAGCACTGAGATATGGGTGATTTGTATGGCAAAATACTTGTGAAAGCAACAATAGAAAATGTATTTTATCTTGCTAACTAATTAACTACAAAATGAACGAAGAAATAAGCAGGTTAAAAAACATAGAAAATAGCGCAAATAATAAAGGATAGCAATATGGACAATTATAAATAAAGAAATTAAATCAAAGGATGCTTATTTTCAGCGTAATTTCCTCTTGACAACTAACGATATAAATCAATATTTCTATACAATTATAGTGCTAGAGGGACACCATTGAAACTTCATCCTCGGTCCATTACCATTCATCTTCCTAATCCCATCTTCCATTCATCTTCCTCTAACATTACTGACGTTGAAATATGTCTATACGCGAACAACATATCCGCTTTGGTTAAAGCCGCATCGGAAAAAAAAACGCAATAAAGGACACCAATAAGTGGTTGCGGAAAACAAGCTGAAAGTGAATAACTGGAAAACTCAATATCGACTACTTACGACCGTGAAGCAGTGAAATTTTTGAGCGTAATGCAATTCTGTTTGCAACAAAAATATTAATTTCATAGCAACTTTCGTTACGAATGCAAAAATATTATTACTACTGGTATTGTTATTATTATTAAAATGTTCTTAGTTCCCGTTTTAGATAGCTACATTAGTAATAACAATTACCACTAAGCGAACACTTACTTTGAGATGGTTAAAACTTCACATAGCGACTATCAAATTTCTTACATAATCTTAATTTGAGTTTTGTGCCATTATTTGTTGGAAAATGGATTAGTGTAAATAATCTTTTATAAAACGAATTTGAAGGTACAGTGGCAACCAATGGGCCAATTTGTGAATTATGATATCTTCAAACCTACATTTTTCTTATTATAATGACAAATACGCGTTTAAAGTCGCCTCGATAGTTTTCTTATGGTTTGCAGCTTTATTCCGTCAGTTATTAGCTGTGCAATTACTTCTTGGCTGCATTCGATACTACATTGATCACTGGATTGTTTACTCTTTAATGCGAATCAAAATACTGTTATCAAAATTGTGAGGTCCTGCAAAGCAAATACGAAAAGTAATAGTAATTTGGGGCAAACGGTAGGTGAAAAAGCCTGAAATTAGAAGCGTTGAGAAGCAGAAAATCGATTTCCTGCACCAGTACCCTTTTTTAGAGTACGCTCACATATACTTTCACTGTAAGGTTAGACCGATCGTGTGATACCTTATTCAAATATAACCTTATTTTCTTATGATTATGTTGCTCATTTTGGATTATTTAATATTTCAAAAGTTACCAAATTAGATATTTAGGTCACGAAACCAACAATAAATTCGTGGGCATTTTGGTAGGCTTTGATCTCCGAATTTAACAATCCCATAATGAACATCAATCAACTTTGAACAACCTTCAATCAAACAATTCATCACTCATGGAAGCACGGCTACGACGAAATTCTGCTTACCAATTATAAGTAGTGTTTTCTGATGGAGCTTTATTACCAAAAGTTTAACGAAAACTCAAGACGCTACCGTCGTAGTTTGCACATTATAAGTGGTCATTTACATATTTCTTCTGTTTTTACAGCCGTAAACGTACAGATACAATCTGTTTTTGTTTGATGCAAACAAAAAGTACATTTACATCAAAAAGTTGGAGAATCTATTCCAAGTTTCTCAACTTTCGCGATTGTTTGGAATCTAAAATCGTCCATATAAACAAACAATTTCAAGTCAACACACCAAAAACAACAACAATAATAATTATCTACCTAATTCATTGTAAAATACGACAGGATGAAAATAAACTTATTCAATTCAGAACATCTGGGGATATTACGACAGTTATGAAAATTTTCCACGCGAACTTTATGAGAAGCGCCAACATCGTGGCAGATAGAATCCTTCTTTCTGCGTATAAAAATTGCTTAATTGTCGGATCATCTGCACAACTGACCCGTGAACAAAAGGACCAGATCAACCCTTTTAGCTTAAACTTTTTTGGATGTAGTTGTTGTTGCCGTCATCGATGTCAGCAGCATCTGGGGCGCTTAGTTTATCTACGCACGAGATTAAACGCGGACCGAAAACAAAAGGAAAAAGTTGAACGAGCTGTTCGCATCAGATAACAAAGAGACGAAGTAAATGTGTGTGGATTTAGTGTAAATTAAATGTTAAATATTTATATTCACATGTTAAATGTATGGTTTAAAATAATCCAGTTGGACTGCCATTTGAATTGTAGGATTAAATTTTAAAAAATTACGATTTTTATCCCAATTTCATATTGTAATCCCGAAATTTAAAGCCTTTCTGACATAATTGTTCACACAATTTTACGGTCGAATTACATGAAATTTGTGACTTAATGCGTCACTGTTCCAAAATATAACGCTCTTTATCCGTTGCTTAGATATCTTTTTTTATTCTTCAACATTTCCCAATATCACCTTTATTTTAAGGAGACTTTGCCAACGCACGGTAAGTATTGAAAAACATTTACTTAAACTGAAATAGAAATATTTAGCATTAAATGCAATTCTTTAACAAAATATAACTCAAACAAAATAAAATAAACGTTCTTCTAAATGTTAATAAGTATTTAGGTGGCTACCCAACATTAAAAAGCAGGTGTTGCTGTGAGTTCACAGCAGCGATACAACATGCTCTCTGCTATGGTGTGATGGATCCGTGTTTCGTTAACATCGACGCCAAGCCAATATTGCCAAGCTTTCCTCTGAAATTGACACACGGGCGTGTTTTTGGTCATTTGTGAGCAATCGCGGAACCCATCTTATGGAAAAATTGCTGATCTCACACGCATTCAATTTCCAATCATTCATGTGATGACTTCATTTGAACGACCTTGACGTTCTTCATAAAAAATGCAAATACATCCGCGTTTGAATTTTTTTGTCTAATATTTTATGGTCGATAACAAAGGTCCAGAGTCTTTGTAAACTTTTTCGAGTTCCACGTTTATCTCATCATTCGTTCTCTTTTTCAAAAACAAATATTTAATCATTGCTCTTTATTCGACCGTATCTTTTATGGTTTAATCCCAAAAGTCGTTCGCTTTAAATGGCTGTCATTCAAAACCTAATTCACGTATCTGTTTGAAAACGTGGCAGTACTCTTATCAAAGATTACTTTCATGAAAAATAGTTAATTCAATTCTGGCAGCGTCATCTCTTGGCGGGGCCAGGTAATTATCGAATTTCCCTCGTAAATAAAAACGTTATGGCTTACAACATCTTCAACAAAACATTCGTTAAAAGCTCTTTCGGATTATACTACGCCAAGAACCTCTGAAAAATGCGGTCCACCTACTTTGGCGTCCAGGACTGATTTGCCAGAATAAAGATCTAACAAACACGTATAACAGAAACGATCTTAAAATTTTCCACTGAAAATCTGCATTTCTGGTTGCGAGACGGAATAATTCAATTTTTCAGGAGAAACCCTGCACAACTGAAAGGTCTGGATGGCTTCAGGGCAGCCAAGTTCTACCGGGAAGTAATGACGTTGCGTGATAGTAAATTTCTTATTTCGCGATGACGTTGTTTCTCTGAAAATTAAATAACGTGAAACTTTTGTAATAATATTTAAGACTACAGTTTCTATAGCAGCTCTGGCAGTTGTTTCTGAAGTTTAAATATTAAATCCCGAGATTAATTAAAAACGAAAATAACTTACCGTTGGATGTAGATTAAACTAAACAAAACAAAGTCAGGATTACTTGTTTTAAAAAGTACCCATCGGAATTGGAAATGTTAGGGAAAACAAGTAAATTACTTAAAAAGCAATCTAAAAAGGCATGAAGTTTTAAACGACTTAATGACTACAATTTTAAAACACTCGTTTTTCATCTTTTATTATGCATCATCGAAACGTTAACCACAATATTTTAATTATTAAAAAAGTCGATATTTACCAAAACTCAACTTGGTTTTATTCCAATTCTAATCATTACTAAGACTAAGAAAAAAGAACCTACTAGGACAGAATTACCTGCCTGATTTGCGCTATACATGGCAACAGGTTAATAAAAAAGAAACTCAATACCCAATAAAATCGCCGATAAGTTTGAAAAGTTTTATTCGATATTGACTTGGGAGAAGAAAAAGTTTCTACTTAAGTCACATTTTCTGCGTAGCTGTGCGGCGAAGGCAGCAAAACTTATTATAACTTCCATTTAAGTTATCCTCAAAAAAGTATCGATTCACACGCACATATATACACGAGTGATGCATTGACATACGGAAGTTGAATCTACAAGTATGCTTGCAGTAAAAAGTACCCAAGAAAGAGCAAACAATACGGCGCGCCCTTCGCACACACCAAACAGCCGAGGGCATCCTTTTCTCTCTTTCTTGGGTATCCGGATACATTTTATTCCTAGAGTACGAGGGTAGTCTGAAATATTTTTACCCTAAAACAGAAACAAGTTTTTTTTTAATTCAGCTTTATTTCTTCTTATAAGTTTATACGCTTTTCCCAGCGATGCTCATATCCATTTAATCCGCCTACATAGTAGCTGGCACCTTGTTCTGGAAAATAGGCTTCGTAAACGCCTAGTTGATGTGATCGTCTCCTCATTCGATGAAACTTTGGGGGGAATGCGTAAAGCATAGTACATGTTAATGCTCCTCAAAGAAGTATCTACTTTCAGAGAATTACCAAATTTTATTTTGAAAACGTTAGGCATTTGCGTCATATTTGCCTATTCACTCATTACATTAGCAAGCAAATCATCTGTATTTGGAAATTTAAACCGGTTATTTCTCTTCGTGTATCGCCTCGTATACTGACACCACGCATCTGGAAATTGTCAGAACATTACCGAGGGCGATAGCGTTCTTATAGAGTAGCAAATTAAATAATGTACCGCTATACTACACTTTGACATTGATATTGCTATCAGGGTTACAAAGTACCACTGCAGATCACATTCGTAAAAGTTTATTTTGCGGAACAAGATCTCAACTACTGTTTGAGAGGCAACATAACTACGAAAAGTATCTAGACTTGCTAGGGGGGACTATGTTCAGAACCAAAACTGAATTTTACAAAAAAATGCTTGTTTCTGTTAGGCTGGAAACTTCTCAGACTACTCTCGTATTACCGCGAGTCGAAACTACTCTTGGCTTGTCCGTGGCGTACGAGAGAACTTTCACAAATATTGCATTTTTTTATATAAACTACTATGACCTAAAATACTGTCCGTAATTCAAGATGAAGCCCGGTGTTGTTAACCCGGCTTTAGGATTAGGATTACATGTTTTGCAGTTCTAACTATATAGCGCCCACATATGTAATTACCTCGCATTCGATAAAATACGGCGAGTGATATAATCTCCAGTTTGAATTCGATGGGATATCATTTTTCGGACGATACTCTGACACGTCTAGATGTCGTGGCGTCCCCGAAGTATCATATCCCTTTCCAATGACGTCGGCTAAATGTGGTTAAATCCGTCGCAGATGCGAAATCTGAATCTCCATTCGAATCCTTTATTCGGGTATGTGGGGACTGCGTTACAAGGGATTTCGAATGAACTAACGCCATTACGAATTTACTGAAAAGTAAGGGATCTGTTCCGAGGGCATTATGAAGTGTAAATAATACGATATATTTTTGGATAGAACGCATAATCCGATCACGTATAGGATAAAATCTGGATTTGGCTTTTTGACATACGATCCAATTTTGCGGTGTTCACAAATTGAATTGAATATTCCTTTTAAGTGCCTTGCATAATTCGGTCTGTGGATTTACATGGTTATATAAAAGTCATAAAGAAAATTTGAGACTCCAAGTTATAAGCATTTATGGGGCATATTCATTGTGCGCTATTCCGTGTACATTTTTTATATAACCATTTAGGATAATAAAGCAATAAAGAACATATTCATGTATGTGTTTTATCTCTTCGCAAATTCCCTTTTTATAAGAAATAAAACGAACAATTTACAGAATTTTACAGCAGCAATTTATGGGAGTGCAGAGACTATTTTTCTCTTATTGTAACGCAGATGGTTTTTATTTGACGTTTAACAACTATCTAATGAATCAAACCTTAACCTTAATTAGAAAACCATTCGTAGAAATGGATCTCTACAATACTAAAATTTTAAAATGTTCTAGTAGTTAGCGCTTGCTTCAGACGTTTTTGGTAGTTTAGAGGTTGGTGGGTGGTGATGAGCAACAAAAGTTAATATTCGTAGGTATACGGATGGTAGAAATTTCGTCCACTACATTTTAGCTGGTATGGTTTTTACTCATTTACCTATAGGTTAATTATCTGGCTTACTTTGGAATGTAGATTAATGTTAAATATACCGCAATTAAGACAGTTGACGTTCAAGTTTAATATATGTTCGGTCATTTGAAAGAACGTGGGGTTTCTGACGTGGTCATAGTTTTAAGATTAATTTCTTCTCTGTCATTAATATGGCGTCCATAAAAGTCATTCATTTCAATCTACTTCGTACTCTAGTTGATAATCGAATCTACAATGGAGAAACATCCTTTAAATAGATTAAATTCAAAAATATAACATTATAGTGGTTCTAAGTTAGGCGTGATCTTCACAGCAGTCGACGTAATTTTCATGGCTCTCGTGTTACATTGTGTATAGCTACAAATAACGTCTCAGAGGTTATCTGTCATCAACTCCACGCACACATCTCGCCTAGTGACTTCAGTTCACCCGCCTATTTAAAGTAAAGGTTCTTCTAGTGGTTAGAGCTCCATTTCTAGAACGAAAGTCTTTTTTCTTGCCTGTTATCTTTAGCACGTGGTTGTTAAAAGGATATTACAAGTCCAGCTAACGACGGTAGTGGAAACAACAAACAGTATCTTCTCCTGTATTTTATTTTTATGTTTTTCAAAACCTCAAAATTGAAGTAACATCTTTGAACAACAAGACACATTATAGATTTAACTACATCAAAGTGAAATTTCGTCAATTAATACTCATTCGGTTCGTCTTCATCAAAACTCGCAGTAAAATTTCACGTTGTAGCGTATTAGGTGGTGTAAGATTTCATCAAAAAGCATAGAATCTCAGCTACAGTTGCGTGGCTGCATCATTTGTATCATTCTACATCAAAATTCATAGTTTCCGTTTGTGTTTCGACATTAGTACTTTCTGAAGCTTCTGAAGAAGCTGACAGGATAGTCAGCGAAACGTCAAGTTAAATATTAACTACACGACATCACCCGAAAGACATTTCTACAATAGCGTTTATGAATTGGAACTTCACTATATAAACCTTATGTAGCGTTGTCATTTCTAACGCTTATCTAAAAATTCATTTATCACTTCGAATTAATACTAAATTGCCGAAAAGGTGTTTTAGAGACCCTCCTGAATTCCACGAACTCTAGATTTCATCTTAACAATTTCCGGAAATTTAAAATTTCGTAAAATCGAATTTTTTTCCTCGTAAAACATTACAATAGATATGTTAGTCTTTGTATGTCACTCACTTCACATGCATTGCCTTTGTCCACTATATCACCGAACCTCCGTCAAATTTCCCCACAGGATCTTCTACATCTGTTTAATTATTGTTGATTTGCTAATGGTTTTATTGACTATGGTCTGATCAAAAACTTACAAGTACTTAATTAGATAAAAAATACCACCTCTTCTAGGCACGATAGCTTCAAAAATAGCGGACTAACTGGAAATAATGTCAAATTTCCAGTTAGGAAGGTCACGTGACTATCCGTGCAAATATCATTTGACATATTTTAAACGCAAACAAATTAATAAAAATCGTTTCTACGTGAGGCGCACATTTTGTGAAACACTGTATATTACCCCGCAATTCGAGTAAAAATGACTTTGTTATTATTTCTAATTATTGACTGCAATGTATTTACCACAGACACGCAATATGCATCAAAGGTAGATTACAATTCCAGGAATTTGCAAATAAAATCATCAATTTATGTAGACTGTTTTAAAGGTCAAACACGAAAGAGATATTAAAATTTATGAATAACTTTTGGTAGGGAACGTGTAGTACATTAACAAATCGGGTTTTAAATTCGGTTGGATGCAAAATTAAATCAGCATTATGTATGGCAGTATAATACGTATCAAAGCAGAGGAGAAATCGTAATAATAATTGTGGTGAAACACATTTCAAAACGTTTCACTAATATAAATGCAGTCTACTTTAATTAAGTAAAAATAAATTACTTTCGTACTTGTTCATCAATTTGGGGGATATGATGCCATTTATTTCATTTCCTTTTTAAGAGCAATGCACTTTTATTAATTTTTACGTTTTAATTTCAAATCAACAATCGCGCAGAAACGCCATACATGTACATAACGTTCTCTTCGCTTTTCAGTAGCTCCTATTCGCGATGCTGACATTAAAAACCACGTAGTCATAGAAACAACTGAAGAAACGTAAATGGAAGATATGAAAAAATATGAAACGACCAGCAACCAACGCCAGCTTTTCGGTGGGCATTGGGTGGGTTAAACTCGAAAAACTAGCGGCGTGCAATCTATATAAATCTACTTGCTTCGTACACAAGCTAGCGAGAAACCCCAGGAAATAAAAGCTGTAGAGATGTGGCGAAAATATATGGCAGGTCCAAGTCGAAGATATATTGCACATAATCTAGGAGGTGTAATGTATTAAGGAAGAAACAGACTCCATAATTCAAGCCATCTCACTGCACGTTATCTCCGCTCGGAGTCTAATGTTTATCTTTCGCGGAGAAGAGAAGGCGAGGAGGAGCGAAAGAAGGATACACCTCTAACACACCTCGAACTTCTAGCGAACTGCGGAAGGAAAATTCTTTACTGGATCGCGTGATGCTTTCTCGACTGTTATGATCACGTTTAAAAGGTGCTCGCGGTAGGTGCTTAGGAAGGTGCGATATTTGCGAGAATGGATTCGATATCGACGCATTTATCAAAGAAGTCGGAGGACGCCGAAAAGTTCGGCGAAAGTGACGGTGCGATCGGGCGGAAGATAGGGGAATTGAACGATAGAATTACTTTCGCGAGCGAAATGCATCTCTTATCGATTACTTTACTTATATCGAAAAACTTGAGAACTTCAATACGTATTCAATGTTATGCAGATAATCAAAAACATTTGCCTTGAAAAGTTAAACGTGTTACAGAAATTCAATAAGGAAGATGCAAATTAAAAGCACGCCTACTATTTTAAAGATATGAAATAGAAGTATGTACCTAGGAGCCTTCGGAGGGTTCGGGTTGAAAGCGATGTGGGGCATCTCGAACCATAGGATAGGTTACAAAACAAAAAGCAAATTAACAATAGTATTTTATTTCATGTGGAAAACATAAAAATAGTAATTTACTTGCATATTCTAACAGAAGTATCAATTGATCAGTTTCGATATGAAAAAAGCCAATAGTTTTTTTTTTTTAATTAATTATTGTTGAAAAACGGGACGTTTTGCTAATTTGTTCCTACAACAGGCTAGGTAGGTATCTAGACTCGAACTACCGGAAATAGAAAGCGTGAAACCTATTTTCTTTTACAAACAGAAATTAGACAATTTTCACTGTTAAATAAATACAGTATCTTAATCGAATTTGAAAAATTATATTTCTTCTCACAAATTCTTTGAATTTACTACATTGACTTAATCAAATCCCTATTCCGAGAGCAGTGATAAAATGAATTCTTTTGAATTTTGAAATTTGAATTGAATGTTGTTGTTTATTTGGCCAAATAATAAATTTTGTACTTACTCATTGAAGTCCTTCACTAGAATGTCCATTCTAGAAAGTCTTGGCTTGAAGCTGCACCCGATTCAAAACCAAATATGTTCTTTCAATAATTTTTCACATTTTTTTCACCAATTACAGATGGCATAGAATACCCATGAATTAAGATGTCTATATTCAGCATTCGCTATGGAGTGTTGAACCAAGTCTTATGCAAATCGCTTGAAACTACGTAGCAGAAGGATTATTACTATTTCCACCTTCGTACAGTGTTAAAAAATACTTCCAGATAATCTTGTGAAAGCTTATATGTTAATAAATATAATAATTTTCCAGATGGCCGTTGATAAATGGATGTTGTGAGGGTGCCTTGGGAAGTAGAAGGAGTTGGTAGATTAGAGCTTCTAGGTGATATTTTGTTATTTGCAAGGATCAGTAAAGGCTAATATATAAAACAAAACATGTTTAACTAGAACGCTTTAACAATTATTAATTACCTCTATTTAGCATAACGCTCAAGGGTAATAAAAACCTGTAAAATGAGATAAATAGGATAGTAGGAGTAAGTATATTCCAATAAGCACACAAACAATCAACAAAATATAAAATACTTGCATATATTAAATAAGAATTACGTAAAATATATATATCATATCAGAGCACAAACCGAATAACTAATACTTATAAACATGAATTTTGGTAAATTATTAGAATGGTTTGACCCGAATGTAAATTAATCCAGAATAAAATTGACCAATTATTAATTAATCCATAATAAGTTAACCTATAGTAAGTGGCTTAAAAGACAAAAACAAAAGAGAATAAGAACCTCATAAAAAAAAAGAAAAGCTACATATGTACCTAAGATGGAAGTAAGCAAATGAAGCGTGGACACTATTGGATTTAATTAAACAATGAACGCTAATGCCGGTAAAATCCAGGAAAATCCTGCTGTATACAATTATAAAGCTGTAGAAGTTACACAATTCTGCATTAGCAGTAACCAAATACGCTCGAAAATTCCACAAAATTTTAAAGAAGCTTCAACAAGCCGACCAATAACTACTTTCTATCCACGACAGAAATGTCGGCAACTGGAAGCTGGAAGCTGGAAATAAAAGTATACCAAAAATACAAAGAATGACGCAGACCAAAGCTAATAGTGAATCAGAATTATTGTGAAAAGAGAAACAATATACTATCACTCCAGTGATGAAAATAGATGATAAATAACGATATTAAGTTATTTAGGAAATTGTATTGATAAAAACTTAGCCCAACAGCATAATATTGGGAACTTATGTGAACATGGTTGACGGTATCATGGTGCTGATAAGAAATAACGAAATTGATAATGGCCAGAAAGAACCGAAACGTCATATAAATATTACGAGTATACCTTTAAATAGAATATCGAAGGTTGCCTTAAGCATTTGTTTTTAATTTCTTTTTTCTGCAAAGTAAAATAAAGGCGCCAGAGGCAAAAGAATAAAACGGGCATTTTTCGTTCTTCTTCTTAAATCTCGAATATCATTTATTACAGGTCCATCTTCGAATTCTCAAGCAAGCTTGCCAAATTTAAATATTCTATCTTCTTAGTCTGCATCAGGCACTTCGATGTTACCGCTCCATTGTTTTGTTGATAATGCTTTTACACTTTTTATGCCTATTAATATATACATCTCTGTTTCAACATCCCGCAAACTAAGTTTTTTTAAGGATTTTAAGGATTGGTTTTCAGACTCATTCTTGAAACAATTCATTGAAATCGTTACCACAGCATTCTGTTAGCACTGGACGTACATTTCGACATTTAAGCTATCATCTTTAGCAATAAAACTTTATCTAACTTTATCTAAACCAGAAGATATGAAGAAGAACACACTTCTCTCTTGTCTATTTTCTACGTTTCAAAATTTTGTCTTTCCTTTTTTACAATCGTTTTTAGTTCAGAAGGAAATTACAATATTAATAGATTAATAGAAAACTTGGAGAAAATTAATTTGCAAGATAAAAAATTGACCATTCCACCATCAATATGCACTACCTTTAATAACATTTTCTTGTTTTAAAATATAATCAACATGCCACAGAATACTATAGAATTCCCTAAACATATTTGTTTCTTTTAAGATATAAGCAACCATTTCTGAGTTTTCATATGGTTTCATGTTTGGAATATCTAATAGACTTGTGTCCTTCATTTCTCATTATACCCTCTACATTTTACTTATATCCATCACAATTTTCCCAAAAACATCTACCATAGGAAATATGTTGGAAGAGTCACAATAAAATTACCCCAATCGATATGGTAGATAAATAACGATAATCGCCATAAAAGCCATTAAACTTATCTCTAAAGGATATTTATGACATCGTTTACAATGTACAAGCTTTTGGCCGCCTCCCCGGCACGATGCATTATTATACTTTAGACTCAACTAACAAGTTCGCACTGTCGACTGAAACCGATCCCTATCGTATTTCAAACTTACACCAGTCGCATCTAATTAAAACTTACGACCCTTAATGGTCGTGCTCACGGCCGCCCTCGAATCAGTTTCAAGTACACCCCATAACACACGCACTTTCTAGACATCAAAGAGCGCGAGCTGTCGATCACCGCTTCTGCGTGTACGGAGTTTAATGAAAAGGGCATTTTGGCGGCGGAGCCGTGACGCAGGCGTTCCGATGTCTGTCAGGACACGCGATTTCGTCGTCGAAAACTTTCAGTAGCGTCGCGTCTTTCCGTGACGAAAGTCAGGACCCCGAAACGCATACAACCTGTCAGGCGTTCATCGAAATAAACACGCATCAAACATCGCTTCAGTTGGTAAGTTTCAATCTTACAATTTAACTTTTTTTTTAACTTTACCTTCAAAATGCCTAGTTTGCGGTTGTTTTTTTCTAAACTGTCGACATTTTGTTTTGTACAACTAGGTAAGCTTTTGATTTTTTTAATTCGAAAATATTTTATAAGTCGTTATTTTAACATTTTTTAACTTTAAATTTCGAAATAAGATCTGATTTGTGTATGCTATTGTGTTATAATATTATCACGGAGCTTTTGCATAATGTAGACAGGTTTCCTTTCTAAGTAAATAGTTAACATAGTGTCACATTTCTTTCAATCTATTGTAAATTAGATATTACTTTATTATTTTATTGTTCGACCTTATTATATAAGAGAAACTATAAAATTCACATTGGGGCATAAAAAATATATCCATGTATGTATCGTTAGGCTAATTTGCCGATTGTAACTCTGAAATTTTTAAAGTTTTGATATTTCAAAGTTTTACTTAGTTTCAAGTCACATTATTGAAATTGCATATAACAAAACTCCATACTGCAATTGAACTTAGTGTGAACTAATATAGATTCAGAATGCATTGATTCAGGTCCACCTACCTCCAAAATTTATTAATTAAATATTATTCTATTATCTTTGTACAGTATATTTACATACGTCAAACACTTTTACAGACTGAAAATAGGTATAGGTTCTATATTTTATTAATTGGAGATAAAGTATTTAAAGTTACATAGGAGGTAAAGAGAGGCCCGGTACTACCTTTAGCAGTACGCAGTCTAAATAGGAGTATTATCAAAGTAATTATTGAGAACTTAAAAAGAAATAAAATGTTCAATATTGCGATTTTGCAACTAGATTTGAGCAATATCACAGAAAAGTTGTTTCTGAGATATGGCGATAAGATTCAAAATGGGAGTTTCTTTTATGTTTCTCATAATACACAAGTAGTTCAAAAAAAAATTTCGTTTTATAAGACCCAATTTTTTTAAATACATCACACACATTAGGGTTTTTATACGATCAAATCCAATACCTGCATCTCTAATTGAGAACTTGAGAACAGTCGTCGCAACAACGAACTGGCAACTCTATATAGTCAAACTCAATTGGTCGACTTTTCCTAAAAAACGCAACGGCAAAAACACCAACTGGATATATTATTATCACTTTGCAAGATGATGAAATCAATGACTTATTATGACTTATTATTTTCTCAGTAAATCCGACAACTTCATATACCCAGGACCCATGTACAATTTTTGATCCGTTTTCCATTTCTCAATTGCTTGTTTATTTGAGCGTTGCAAAAGATACTATTTAAATGCGTCGTATGTCTGTCAAAAATCCTACAAAACTTATGATGACCAGACTTAACAATAATTCTTGTGTGTTTTCTTTTTTATTCTAAGAATCTTAGGCTAATCGATATCGTTGTACTAACGAATATCACCAACTTTCAAAGGCGTTTGGAAACAAGCAAAAATATAGTACACGGACAGTTGTTCATGTCATGATGCTTAACTGCGTGTAACAACGAGTTAATCGTTCGCACCATATGTCAATGTGATTACTCTATTTCGGCCCAAAATCCAAAGTTTAATCAAAGATTTCTCATCTCTTATATGGGCGGCAGAACTGCTAAGGTTGCTGTGGCGGCGGATGTAAACAATATTACAAAACAGTTTATTCCAAATCAATAGAATTGAGCTGCGGTGTTCCTCATGAATCAGTTTTGGCTCAAACTCTTTTCTTAATATATGTTAATAATCTCTATCTAACGCTGACACACTTTTCTCAATATGCGGACGACACAAGTGTATAGTTTCAAACGTTGACTATGCTGATCACACAACTTCTGCTGCGGCCTTAGTCGGACGTCTAGCTGGTGCAGTAATAACTGTTTATCATTGAACATCTATAAAACAACTTTGGTTCAATTCAGATCGCCCGCCTTATATCGCGATACTCTTCACATACGCTATAACATTTCGGTCGCCGAAAGTGATTCGGTTAAGTTTCTAGGATTGATTGTAGATGGAAGGCTAAAATATGATAAACATTGCAGTTTGTTGGAAGGTAAGATGTCATAGGCACTGTATGGTATAAGGAGCTTACACACTGTTGTAAATATACATTCGTTGCAGTTTTATTATGGATATGTGAAATTCCGTCTCAGCTATGGATTAATTTTCTGAGGAGCTAGGCGACTGTTTATACTAGAAAAAAGGATTATCAGATGCATGTTGCATACTACACCATTAACATCGTGCCGTCCACTTATTAAAGAACTTAAGTTAACAAAGACACTTTTAGTAAGAATAGCGATATCTACAATAACATTCAACAGTATAAAAATTTGGCTGTACCTACACACAACACAAGCCCCTACGAAACAAGTCAGAGATACAAGGCACTGTACAACAATTTCCCAGCATCTTTAAAAAATATACACTTAAAGGTGCAATTTAAAACTGAACTAAGACAGTTTCTATTGCAAAGTGCATTTTATAGTGTGGACGAGTTTATAAATAAATGAAACTTGCTGTATTTTATATGTAGTGTCTCTACGGTTTTCTTTTTTTTTACATGTTCTATGTTTATATATTTTTCTATGTTTTATATATTTATATACTGATCATGTCCATGTTCGGTGAATGATGATAATAAACCATTATTATTTATTATTTCCCCAGAGCTTCAAAAAAGAATACAAAAAAAAACTTATATTACAGTATTATTTTTTTCTTATGTACATTCTCGTATTATAAAATATAACGTGATGATTACTGAAAAATGTAATTATTATTGATGTTTGAAACATGTTCATGAAAAACCCAAAACTCAATCACAATGAAATTGTTAAAGTTCGCAACACAGTAGATATCAAACAGTGCTATTCGTTTTGGGAGTACTTGGATTATAAATAGCAGTACAAACTCTCTGGGGTAATTCGAATGAAGCTTTTGCTTTGCTTCCTTAAAAAAAAACAAGTCTAATAAGGTGAAATATCCGTCCTTATATTAAGCTATATTTTCCCGAACGTTAACGAAAAAGAAAATAAACCGAAGACATAACATTTAGGTAATTGCGTTTGTTATGAGCTACTAAAATGTCATGGGTTTTGTTCCATTTCTGCTTAATGGTTGCGAATAAGAGTTTATTATGTTATTTGTTGAATATGGTCTTCTATGCAGCAACTTGCATTGTATACAATTCTTTATGAAAATATTCTCGGAACGGTATCAAAATTATTTTACAAAATAATTTTTTTATTTATATAAAAGTAATTTAAATTTTTGTTTTCAAAATATTGGCATATTCACAAAAATTATTTAATAAATATTTTGCGTGCATTTACAAATTTTGATTAAATAAATGGTTCTCAATACACAATTTAAACTATCTATGTCTGGTACAGGTATTGCAAACAACAAATACTAACCGTATTACAACGGCAAATGTTTCGAGCAGTGATTTATGCCATAAATACTTTAAGCATACATTCTCAACCTCAAAATTAGTAGCTATAATTAAGAATTACAATTAGTGTTTAAAGTAGACTGATGGTGTTTAACTGAGTCCGTTCACAATGCTTGAAATGGACGTTGGGTAATGTTAAAACGTACTATGTAATGATACCGATTTCGATTAGCTTTATATTTGAATGGTTTCAATATACTGATTGTTTTCATGTGCTTTCGGAGCTTCTATCAATCTTTCGTCCTTATATCTATGGAAAATCTTTAGGGCTGTTACTGCACACCGCGTTCCAATCCAAAAGTATTTGCTTTTAGTTTATAGACTGTACTTGTTTTCCTTTTAGTTAATGTTGCCGATATAAATGGCAAACTGACACTTTTATGATCTTACAGTTCTCAGAGACTCTGCACCTTTAATTCACGAAGGTCACTCTCTTCATCACTGCACGATTCTGTAACACACCTAGGATTATTAACTTTGGTATCAATCTACCTCGGTTGTATAATGAGTTGCATAGCATGAACTGATCATTATTACTGCAACAATGAAGGCGGTTGACTCGATTTATAGGGAACTTTATTCTGTACTGGATTCTTCTGAACCGTTGATTCATACATTAGGTCGCAATTATCTTGTTTGGTACATTGACAAAATCAAAGAGCTCATTCGAGCTAAAGAAATTTATTTTGAAAGTTGGAAACGAACGAGTGTTCCCGCGTTGCCTAAGCGGAAGATGCGATGCGCTTATAATGTGTGAATTGGGGAAGTTGAAGCAAGAATTATAAACAATCCTGCCATTTAACAGCAGCAGGAGAGCACCCAGGTCACATGGTGTTAAATTATTATGAACTGACTGAGCCACAAGCAGCTGTTGATGCATTCGCCCAACGTTTGTGTGTCCTCAGACTGGAAGTGGTCGCATTCCGGGCTTCCTAGTGCCTGATTGTATAGTCACTTTTATTTATCCCTTGACTATTCTTGTTAATTTGAATGTACGCATTGCAAAATAAAGCGGTTTCTGTTTTTAAAAAAGCAATAAATCGGACATTATCAACTAACCCCCATTAACATAATTTCAAATTTTGCCAAGATATTTGATATAATTTATATAAACGATCTGTTGAACAGTTTGAACTGCGTTTTTCTTGCTCATGCAGATGACTTCAAAGTATATAGTGCAGTTAAAACCATAGATGATTATGCGCTGTTACAAAATAATTTGCTCATAATTAATGATTGGTGTAAGCGGAATGTATTTTTAAATACAGACAAATTCGTAGTGATTTCGTACACCAAGTTATGTAATCCTTTTCAGCGCTACTGCTCAATTGAATCTGAAGTCGTATCCGGAGACTTGAAAATAAACGGCTTGAGAGTAGTACTATACACTAAACTCTTCTTTACCGAACATATTTGTACCATCCGTTTGTCGGCACTAGAAACTTGGATTTCCTTATAAGAACATGTCACGCATATTAACAACTTTGTATTGCAGCCTTGTAAGGAATTGACTGGAGTGCGCTGGTCTGATGTATCGTTATTATATCTACCAAAACTTTTCTGTGGAAAGAGTGCAGAAGAGATTTTTGACTCCACTTTTTTACTGATTTTACCACTCCTACCAACACCAAGAACTAAAGCGAATATAATGCTGAAATCGCCAGTGTATCTTATGACCAGAAACTACTAACTTGTTTGACGAATTAAGCCAAGGAAAACTCAAACTCATAAACCATATAATAGAATTGGTTTCATTTATTTAATTTTCTGAATGTACATATTTTATGTATTTTCTATTTTACCCCCGTATGTTAAGTGCATATTTTTTTAATATTTCATATGCAAGAATTAGGCAAGTGCTTTAGCGCAGAGGAATGTATTGATTTTTTCCCTTATGATATTTTGTGTGCATTGTGATTGGTGAATTTTTTAGGAAGAAGAGCGAGAAATCTTAGAGTACCCGCTGGGTGTATAAGTGAGAAGAAGTAAGAAATTTTTTATGGAGGTTTAAAAATTACGTTGATATTATGCCTCTATAGTAGTCTATTTTACCGGTAACACCTTGAATGTAGAGTAGAAAAGCAGTGCTGACCACAGGATCTTAACTAGAAGCGGTAGGTTGTTGGGGAATACGATGACGGTGTATCGTTTTTCGAATATCCCGCTTGCTGAAATTGTTTTCGATGATGGAGTCGGCTGCATGTCTCAGTTCTTGATGGAGAGCGTCTGGCTAAGAAATCGGAAAAATCCGTTTAACTAATGTATTTATGACCGCTTGTTTTTGTGCCGAATGGTAGTGTTCAGATAGCGGTTCTTGCGGGTCGGCTTTCGATATACTGCTGCCGTTGGGGTGGCCGGATACGAGAACATAAAAAAAAATGAAAGTGGTACATCTGATTAACCTCTATGGTAAAACATATGTCCGGATGTTGAATATTTAGGAAGGTTAGAAATTCAGGTAGGGATTCCTGTCCATGTGGCCAGATGATCCACGTATCTAAACCAACATTCCGGTTTTAAGAGGTAAGGTGATAGGATTTGTTGGTCGAACGCTTTCATGAAGATGTTAGCGATGACTGCGGATAAAGGGGAACCCATGACAGCTTCAGAAATTTCTACATAAAACTTACGAAGGAATTGGAAATGGGTGTAGGTTAGACATGCGTTTACCAATTCGGTTATGTCGGTAGACTTGTGGTGGGCTGATAAAATAGGTGATAATTTGGATAGTATCAAGAATGGGAACTTTTGTAAACAAAGATTCAACTTCGAAGCTGACCAGGATGTACTGAGGGTCGAGGGTGAGGTTTCGTATGCGTTCCACAAAATGAGGTGAATTTAGAATAAAAGAATCTGTGCCGCTCAAATATTGTTTTACAAGCTGGATCAGATGTATAGCCAAATGCTAAGTCGGACTGTCAATGCCACTGGCAATGGGGCGGAGGGGAACATTCGGTTTGTGGATTTTAAACAAATCATAGAATTTGGGTGGTTTACAGTCTCTACGAATGATGCTCTTTTGGATGTCTTCAGTAATACTGTTGGATAATTAAATATTATTGTTATTAGTTAAATTTAATAGATGCTAAAAATACAAACCTTCCTTGTAGTGCGCGCTATCTTAACGTCAATATAAAAAGAATCTATAAGAGCTAACGTGTAGTGATAGCATAAACTTAAATGTTAGTCCAAATATATGTTTCTAATTCTAACTACGTACATCACTATCACACAATATAATTTATAATTATCATTCTATAAATTAATGTTGAACTAATTTATTTCGTATTTCCAAGTATCTGGTCGTTATTGCTGAACACAAATAAATAATTACTGTTTACCCTCCACCGTAACATATTCATATGTTAAACCAATTAGAAAATTACTGCAGAAAATAACTACCACTACAGCGGATAATTCCTCTGTTGTGATTAATCTCCTACCCGTCCAATTTAAAATTCTATATTCCTACTGTATACTACGGTTTTATCATTGGAAGCTCGTAATCATTTAATCCCCCACCTTGCAAGGCTTGTTTGGAGTAAACAAGGAACATTTTGTGCGCTACTAGTAAATAAGGGATTATTGAATGTACTACAATGGTAAGTAAATTCGTGACCATACCTGTCCATGTTTGTATTCTGCGGTATCGATATTTGATAAGCATTGAAATAATTTCGTACGCCCGTTGTGTTTTCGCCCGCGACATGGATATGCATACATAAATTCCGTTTCAGATCGATCAGTTCGTGCATTTAGTTTGTACGTACGTAATAAATTCGTTCGATACGCGTTCCCAAGGCTATATTTCACGTTATCGTTAGTAAGTTTACCATTATTGCTTTTTGGTTCGAAAATACCAATGACGGTTTTCAAACTTTATGAGTGGTTTTTTTCAGTTGGTTTGGAAAATTGTAATCACAAATTGTGGAATCGAATATCGTGGAACTATCTATCATACGCTACCCTTTGGAATTTAAAACATTTTTTTGGACATCAATTCGATTAATTGATCATCCGGAATTTTCGATGTTATTAGGAAAAAGTATTTGTTGAATTTTTGACAGAGATTTGAGATATAAGGTTTGTTTATGTAAAATTTGATTTATAAAATTGTGTAATTATATTAACCATTATCATAGGTCATCAATAGGTCAAACAAGGAACACAGACACATAGAATGGTCGATTGATATTAATTTACCTATGATTTTATATGTAATTACATGGAAATATAACTGTAAATGTTCGAAATTAGTCATCTGTTTAAACATTTCCCACTATTTCAGCAAGCATCAGCCCAAACCGTATTGGAGAGAACGATGCTGTTTGCCTGAACAAATTATCGCGTTTCTTTAGCGAGACGCTTCCCAACTCGTATAGAGGTTTGTTGAATCCCTTTTAATTTTATAAACAACCAGCGTCCTTTTAGAATAGCGATCTAAATTCAACTAAATAGTCATTATTATTGATTATTACGATTATAATAAATTGAATTACCTTTCCGAGCCCGTTATTACCGTGCCACTCTAGCCAAAGCCCAATTTTCCCAGATCCAGACTAGATATCCTGGCGAAGCTCCAAATTCAAGATTAGTTTCCCGAGAGCAAACAACAAAGAAAACAAAAAGAAAATATTTTGAAGTTTTTCTTACCTTTCATATTTTTCGTCTGTTATTGATACTATTTTATGTGTTTTTATATGTTGTTTATGTATTTATATGTCATATTAAAAACGGGATAGGTACACTAAATACATTCACCGTTTATCGATAATATCCCCAAAATATAGTTCGTCAAGTAATTTAAATTTACGAAGGAGCAAGAGTTTTAAAAATGAAGACTATAAAATAGAAATCTAACTGCGATCTCTGTTTGAAAAGTTTATCAGCTTAAGAAACCCATAGGAGGTTTTATTATTAATTCTTGTAAATTACTGTTTAATTTAAATTGTTAAAGAATTTCTTATTGTTTATTTTGTATCGTTTATATTGTTTATGTTTTTGCCCTCATATTTTTTTATTTACAATGAAATATTTTTGCACTTTAACGAGTATTGCTATAAACGTATGAAGCCAAAAGCCCTGAGAATAAAATAAAAAGCAAAGGTACACGCTTACTCCGCGCATATTCTCTACACATAACAGCAATCAATATAATATATAAAATGCTTTATACAATTTTCAAGTCATTTTAAAAATACAATAAAAGGAAATATTATTTTAAGCATTTTATTTAATTCGTAAAATTTCCATTTCTATTTGATGCTCCTCTTCCATCATCTTTATTTTTAAATTACGTGCTTTTTTGAGAATCTCTAATTTTGTTTTATTTCCTTTTTAGTTTATTAAAACAAAAGAAATCATTTTTGTAGGTTTCTCAATTCCTGTATTTGTGATTACCCATAATAAAAAATCTGTACACCACATGTTGAGATTTCAAAAATGGGCCAATTATAAACATCGTTGGTTTGATAACGTAGGCTTCCACGGCCAGAATGACTTAAAACTAAACGTGTTCCGGTTTGGACCGTGTGTTAATCGAAAACTCGACGTTTCACCAACAATTATATAGGAGTTCTTCGGGAGAGGGAAGGTGGTAGGCAACAGTTGGCACCGTAATTCAACGTATAAACCACACCAGAGATGAACCTAATTGAGCTAACTCACCATGTGAACCGTACCAGAGGCGAAAATCAACTGCGAACAGTTACCGTGATCAACTGCTTCCCGCCCAATTAGTTTCGCCTCTGGTGTGGTTTACGCGTTGAGTTACCGTACCTGAATAAGCTCCATATTCTTGTGTACGAAACGTCGAGTTTTCGATTAACCAGGACACGGTCCAAACCTCATAACACGTTTAGTTTTAATCGTTAGCTTACTTGCTTCCTTTCTATTGAATGCCATTACTTATCCACCAAACACAAAATGTCCATGTTATCAATCGACATTGACGAGCGGTCAATTGATTGATTTCTCTTTATAAAAGGGATGCAACATTAAACTATCTATAATTCGCAAATCACTTGAACTGAGAGTTAACTGCAGTTGGTACAACTGGCCTTTACTGTCTATAATTTTTTCTTTTTTGTTAATGCAATTGATTTTATTGTTATTGACTGCGTTAAAAGGTTTTTCAAATTACGTAACCGGAAAAAAATACTTTGGTACCCTGCAGAGTTGATGCATATTTATACGAATATTTGACAGTAGTAATTTTCATACATTATTCTCTTAATTTGTCTTTCCTTAACAACTTAACACGTTTTAGGCACTACACGCTTCTCATCGATATGATTCGGGCATTATTTCTCTACTATCTTTAATTTCCTGCAATAACTAAGACAACGCGTCAAAGCCAAATTACAAAAGGTAATACTTGCACGACGAGTAACGTATAATGCAATCGAGCAGCCGGTAATTGCACCTAGTACGGCAATTTGATACACCTCTGCTGGCGAATATGCTGAAGTTGGAGGTAATAGCTTTACGTTTCTATTCTATAGTCTATCGGAACTTCACTTCGCCGATTGCGAGGGCACGAAATTCTTAATGGCACGGCAAGTTTGACTTCAGTAATTAGTTTAATTTCTGCATGAATGAAGTGTAATTGTTTCAGCGGTCGAGTTCATATTTGACTTTCTAATCTGCTTCGGATTTAGTTCGTATATTGCTAGCATATTGTTCAATTCTTAACCTACATATAAGAGGAATGCAACTTACTTAGAAATAAGTTTATAACTTGTGGGAAGTGAAATAATACCTATGAACGTATTGAACGAAATGAACTTTTTCTGCATTTTTTCAAACTTAACGTACTACTACTAATCTCTAAGAATGAAACCCAGATTGCTGCAACACCCGAACGCAGATTATGAATACGAGGCTCGAACGTTAATTCTGTTATGGCTTGCTATCATACAGTAACTTTTATATGTCAGGGGTTGGTATCTTTGCATAACGTACACATGTGCTTTTGAATAAGTAATGTTAAGCGTTGAAGTTCGTTAAGGTCACGTTGCTGTTGTTTACTTGTATGCATTTTAATTAAAGTGTTATTACACAAGTGTTCGTCTTAATCACAAATTCTTCGTAAAAAATACTGGAAAACACCTGATAAATGTAACTGTATTGAAGCGAATTTTGTTAATCGTATTATTAGATATACGGTAGTGCCTATTTCTCTACGTAAATATTGAAAACGAAGAATACAAACGGGGTGTGGATGCTTTCGTATCTCACACCACTATTTGCATCTTGACTTCAAAACTAGTAAGCAGTGTACCTCATAGTGCCATTTAATGCCACAAGATACAAGCCACGCCGTCTAGAAAGCAGTGACATAATACAATCGAAATGATATCTACAACTTGTGGACGGTTTTCTACATTTTTATAATTAACCTGTTTCCGTTTCCTATATTTTCCAGATTTTCAGGTGTTATTGATATTTGTTATACACAGTGATCAGGGATTACCCAATCATATCAATACCAATTTCAAATTCAATCTCATTCCTTGAAGTAGAAGTATTTACCAACAGTCCAATCTTCTTAAGCAGCCAATTTCCTTTTTCCAAAACTAAAACGCGAAGGGATGAGAGTTTGTCTGAATTTTGAAAGATTATCCGCGAATAACGTTTGAAAGTACCGAAAGAAGTTTCATCCTTTAATGGCGATCTCTGCATGTTCACGGAACGGGAAGCAATCTTGGCGGAGGGGAGCGAACTGAAATATTAATACGAATAGACTGTTGCAATTTCCAACGAAATTCTTTTACGATATTCGCTTCCTCTTGTATATATTAACTCGCTCTCCTTTCCAAATTATTGTTGGAGGTTTTTGTTTGTTCAAACGGTTATTGCGGCTGTTCATCTTTGCGTGATGTTTGGATAAAGGCGATCGATCGCGTTTTTTTCTTTCCTTCTACGTATCTGCTTGCGTATTTTGATAATCCGGTTGATATTTGGCATTGTATCGACGTGCATTGTTTTTTCCCTCCGTTTTCTTGTTTACGTGATTCTATACTTTTACGTAATGTATACTTCGTGATATTAAAGCTTTCCAATAATGTAATATCCATATTAGCTTAGTACTCTGCGTAACGCCAAAGGGAAAATTAATTTCGCTCCCCAAGGTTTTAGCATAAAAGTTTTATATAACACTGTTACTGGATTACGAGAACATTAGTTAAGGTCGCGTAATGGAATCTTAGAATCCATTAAATTATGAAGTACCTGTACTACACATTATATTCGAGAGTTTCTTAATCAGTTAATTGAGCCGGTGTACAATGATATTACTCGCACGTATTACTTACTAGGAAGAAACATTGCCTTACTAAAAATTGTCATGCAATTGTTCGATCAAATTATTAAAATTTGTTCTAAATACAATTTTTACTCATTGAAGTAATACATATGCTAGCCAATTACCAGCGCCTCTACCAAAACAAAGATAACTTTCTCCTTAATTCCAATAAGAAACTAACTAGGTTTTTTAAGTTGTAGACTTATTTAACACAGCTTACAAAAGAGTTTCAAGAAATCGAAATAAATTTGTTAGGCGATCGTATGGTACAGATTCCGAGAAATTGAAGGAAATTGCCTCAACTTTCGTTAATGTTGCAAAATATCATATGGGGCAGGTCGGGAATGATAATATATTCAATGCCGATGAGAGTAGTTTTAATCTGCTGTATTCCGGCCGCACTTTAGCTATGGACGAAACAAAAGCTGTTACAGCAGTTGCGCAGTCTATATTCGGAACTACACACAGTTGTATCATACTCCCAACAATATCAGCTTTCCGAAAACTGCTCTCACCTCTGCAAAGTGGTAATTCGAGTTCGCGTGTATCACCGTCTGTATTTCGGCCGTCTCATATAAAATGTCATATAAGCTATTCTCTTCCTAGAAACACTAAAAGGTAATTAGAGCTAACGATTCATCTACAAACAAACGATTAATTGTCTAAATAGCAATACATCGCCCGAATTTTGTGAGGTGTGAAAGGTCAAAACGATCGGTTTCACGTACCAATTTATATTACCATGTTGTTCTATCTCCACTAATCGCGCTTTGCCTATTGTTTGCGGTACTTCTTGCAAACAAACAGATATAGGAAGATACCACAACAAATCCAGGTTTATCGTAAGAGCGCCGGGCGTTTAGATATCGACCTGACCTGCCACGCTAGATACCAACTCCCTAAACGGTTACGCAAGAACACACACACGTGATAAATGAAAACAAATTACGGCAGCGTGTTACTTCTTAGGCCTCAATTAATCCTCCTTAAGACGTGTTTGTGCGTGCTGTAACTGCCCGAGCGTAGGCCCAAGCGGGAGCGGGTAAAACGGTCTTTGGCTTAATGACGTCGATATGTCATAGTGCTGTTAGGGGACACAAAGATAGGTAGTTAGTTGGACCCAATTAAAGTTCCCACCTTATTTAATGCTAGTATTTAGCAGTGGGGGCTGGTTATGACGTACATGAGAGGTCAAGGCTTCGATTTCCTCGCGTATTTCCGTTGCATAAGATGTACGTTGTACTTGGGAAACAAATACACGAGTAAATCCAAGCGCTATCCTTGATTTCATATTTACGTCACTACCAGTAGCCATTGGTCTTTAATAACATTTTCGGTACATAATTTACAAACAATTTGTCTCCTTTCGAAACTAAGCCGTCGAATAACGAGTAAAGGTTGATGCTTTCTCCGCATAAAATTTCTACATTTTATGCATATTTATTTTATTCTTCCTCCCTATTTTTACAGTAAGCAAACTGATAAATAAGGGCATAAGGCGCAACATCGATTGTAATCTGCCGATATTACCTTATCGCTTGCTTGTCATCCAAGTTCACTTTGATCTCAACTTAGAAGGTAGATAAACTGAAATTACTCACACCAATCAAATCTATTTAAAACGGCGGTCAAATACTTCTATTAATTCTTCTTCGGATCCCCATGCAGTCTGTTGGTAATTGTGGTTCATCCTCAGCTTTTATGATAAATAAAAATTAAAATAAGATAAACACACACGCATAGATAATACATAGACGTAGTATAAACACAGAAGATTACAGCGTTAAATCCTTTCGTCTCAGTGTAGTACTTAATAAATCGGGAAGCAGAAATGTGGTTAGTAAGTTAGACGAATTAACATTTTAATAATTTATTAATGTTACAATGAAAATCTATTATGTTATAAATATAGGTAATTTACGCACGTAATATTTAAAATTTGTTTCTTCGATGTCTTTCTCAAATATCAGCACTCTCGGAGACCTCTCGCGCCTCACAAAGTTACGTTCAGTGCGAGTTAGAGGCGGAGATTTGACATGTACAGCGGTGCGCAAATCAAACGAAGGTATTGAAACACAGTACAGCTGCTAATATTCTACGACAACCCCCGTGTTAAAATGTCGCACCATCCTTCTTATGTTCTCAGTAACCATCATTGATCTGATATGTATATAATGTTGATTACTTGGGGTTGCTATAATTTAGTTGTTTCAACTAAAAGGGTCTCACGGTGTAGTACAAGCGAAAATGTAATGTTTAACCTTCTCTGACTCATTTAATTGTAGAGAACTATTCTTGTGACTTCGTCTTCAAAATACAATTTTAAATTCTTCCAGTTTCCAGCGAAAATATCGTCATAACTAAATTTTTCTGTTTTTTTTTTTGGCACAGGGGAATAGTGCCTGAGAGTAAGATGCAGAAGCTTTCAATCCAATCCACACTATTATGGTATTTGTTAATTTCAATTCGGGCTTTAATAATAATTAGAGCAAATCACCATTACCACTATTATTTATTATGTAGTAGATAGAAGGAATTATTTCCGTACATTGAAACACATATTCATATGATTTTATTTATTCTTTGGTTATTAGTTGCGTGTTTATATCACTTTAATTTTATTAAAAAAGAAAAAAACTTAGAAAGAAATAACGAAGGAGAGAATAATGAGAATACAACGATATATCAACGTAACCCATGAAATATATTAAATTAAAATGACTTTCGCTACACGAAAGGTTCATTTATCCTTGCTTTCTTGATATATTACCGTGTTGTTTGTTTACTGACGCTGGATACCTTCTAATGCGATAAGGCACCCTCTACGTCCATCGTCCAGTGTATCGAGCCAGAATAACATTCTACCAAATCGCGTTTATTAATATTAATGAATCCTGTATTGCCGTGAACTTAATATACGTAGGTTATATATGTCTTGTAGTAGGTAATTGAAAAGGACTAGCGCAAAATATAAATCTACAACGCTTAGGCCATTAGGGATATTCATAAGCACGCAATTCAAAATGAGAATATATTAAATATAAACGAATTCACAGTTAGATAATCAAAAAATAATGCTAAGATAGCTTAGCTTCCTCATGGTATTAATGGAATAATTCACGGCAAACGCAATAAAAGGAGAGAGAGAAAAGTACACTAACACACGGACATGTTTCTGCCTACCCGGCGTCATCAGCGTGGTTTCGAGAGTACTTTTCATATCTCTAGAGATATTGTTTCTAGGCATTTTCTGATGTGCACAGTTAGATAATATAATTTTGACATTTTCATATTTGTTTATATTTCGTTTTCTGGTACGTGAGTGCGCTGCCCCCTTCGCTTCTCCGCAAAGTACACTGTACAATTTAATTATTAGAAGATCGGCATTTCCTGCAATTTGGAAAATTAGAAAGATAGTGCCAGTGACCCATAAATATTTTAGCGAACTTTGTTAAAGTATTTTAACATATTTTATATATGTGAATTCTTACCATATGCAGATGACCTGAAAATCTATAATGTTAACAAACCGATTGTGTTAAGTTGCACACCAAAAACTTTAACCTAATCATTGTCAATTATACTATTCAATCTATGTTGACTACTAGGATAGAAAAAGCAACTGCTTTTTGGTTCAAGACTAAGGTCATATATCTGTCACATGTCTATCTGCCTCCAAATCATTGGGTTTCCCAATAAGATGTAGTGCTTTCTGTAACATCTCGACCATAAAACTCCATACTATACCCTTGTTCAGATCAAATTAGAGTATGCCAAATAATTTTGTATCCTTACTACATATATTAAGTGATTTCTAAAGAACGTATCCAAAAAAGAGTCCTCATATCCTAGCTATAATGTCACTGGCACCTTGATTGTGGTATGGATTATGTGACAATGCTGCAACAATCCAATTTTAATACACTGGAGGATCATCGCAGTAGAAACAGCGCGAGTTTTACTGCCCAATAAAATAGACTCGCCAACAGTGCTGGCTTATGTGAATTTTTATGTACCAGCACATCATAGATTTTCTGGTAACGTGTAGCCACAATACAAATATTTTAGACAAATTGCTAACCACCTTCAATAAAATATATTCATAGATCGCCATTAGTTTTTATCTTGATTGTAAGCACTTCATGAGCAACTGTTTTGAGGTAGTATTTACTTGTATAAAAAGTTTTATATTTACTTGTTATTCAATGTTAAGTATACAACCAATGGAACACTTTTGCAGCAGCTTGTTGTCCGCAGGTGTTTTTTTTTCTATTCCTTCAATGTTTGTTATCTCCACAAACTGTTGTTATGTTGTTCCCTAAGTAATATCTAATCGCTACACAAATAAATATATTGTCATTATTATTTTTAGGTTTAGGTAAAATAATCAACGCATTAGAACAATAACACAAATTAGATGATGTTATTGGATATTTTAGCGAAATAGCAAATGAAAAGCATCTTACATTATCCTAATCTCAGTTTTAGTACCCGAGGCATTCTACCTCGCGGAGTTCTAAACATTATTACATTCAAAAATGTCATTTTCCATCTTGACATTTGCTTTATATCTTACTTATCGGTGATTAGTATTGAAGCAAAGGAATGTAAAATGTTTTGTTATCGATACTACCGGCCGACGTTTGTAAATCTACTATTTATCTGCTTCCGGCAAATTTTAGCCAACAAGTAGTTAAAGCTTAATAGAGATGTCGTAAAATGAAACAAAGTAATACCAATTTAAAATGTTCGGAGAAATATTTTAAATATAACAAATAATTGTCTCGAATGTAAATCTTATCAATGAAAATTCATCCTTCAGGCATTCATTGTCAAGCATTCAGCCAGATACAATGACGGCTATTTACTGAACTTGCTCATGCTGGAAATACTAATGATTAAGCCATTCCATAATGAATATTTTACATTTCAGAACGTTTGATAAAATCAGTACAATAGAGAAGAGCAGTAAGTAATATAGCCAATTCCTTCTTACCGATGTGCAGATTATCTCAGCGTGGAAGAGAATATTCTACTTAACCAAAATAATGCTGCTAATACAGCTACTCATGTTGTTGGTTGAATTATTCTCGGCAAAAGTAATGTCAGGATAAAGAACGCTAACTAACGGGCATGTTTCTGTCTACCTGGCGTTACCAACGTTGTTGCGAACATATTCTTTAGTGTTTTTTTTTTAATTCTTTCTGTTTGTTAAAAACGTGCGAATCTTTCTTATAACAACGTGCTAACTAAAAAGAACAATTGCTTATTCGTAAAAATGTAAAAACTAAGAGCTCGTACTATGCCCCAACCTTCCCCTTTAAAGAAGAAACCGACTGTAGAAATTAAAGCCGAAATATGAGAGATTCATGATAATTCGTCTCTGACATTAGAAACCATATATTGTTGGATAAATTAATTCTAAGGTGGTCCACACATGAAGGTGATTTTATTTGGTCTAAACGACCAAATAAAATCACAAAGAGCCTACTGCAACTGTAGGAAACTTATGATTAATATTCGCAGGATTTGATACTTTAAAGTAGTGTTTAGCTAAGTTTGATCGGAATACTACTTGGGACAGAAGCTGTCGATAGAGGTAGAATAAAATCAAAAACCATCAAAATAATCGATAGGGAAGATGAAAGTGTTTCAAACAAGGCAAAGACGCTACTGGCGGCTGTCATGGCGATGGAAGCAGAAATAAAAAAAAGTCCTTGTCTCATAAAATTCCATGTTATAATAAGAGTAACCGGTTTTGTGTTTATATAAAGCACATCCTCAGGTCAGAATTAAAATAACTCAACAACTTCAATACCTTACCTTAACTCTGGCTCGAGGATGGGTTCTATATAAACAAGAAACAGGTCACCGTTATTATACATAGAACTTTGTAAGACAGTGAGCTTCCATTCATTTCCGTTCCTTCAATTTAAATGTAGAAATATTGAACAGAACAAAAAAATCAACACAAATCTACTACTTGGAAAGAAAGATCAGGCTGTATAAAGCAGTAGTGGTTCTAAGCTAAAATGTGGAATCGAAAGGTAGCCCATGACAAGAAACCGGGAAAACAAAGTAACAGCAGGCGAAATGAAAGATTTAAGGAGAATTGCTGGGAAAACAAGAAGAGACATACATGGAAACAAAGAAGTCATTTATTTTTATTGATGAAAAATAAGTGAAATGCTTTGGCCACGTACAAAGAATAGCACTAGGTAGAATAACAAAAAGGTTAACGGAAGCAAAGAGAAAAGTGAAAAGACCGAGAAACAGTATGGAAAACAGAATAATGGAAATAGTACAAAAAAGACAGTGTAACAGGTAAAAATCCGTCGACGCTGTAATGAGGCATAAGATAAAGCAGTAAAGATGAAGAAGAATTCAACCATTATACCAAGTCAAACACAACAAAGATATTGCAGATGCGGAACATTCTATTTAAGCACTATACATTCAATGTAAAATGATTTTGTAACGATTCACACAGATGTCGTTGTAGTTAAAACACAAACTCGTCCAGATCCGTATATTGCCTATTAAATATTTTAATGCGGGGTTTACTTCAAATTAGAATTAAAATTAGAATACTAATTACTGATGGCCCATCAAAAATTTTCAAATGTATAAAAAAAATGTCAAAATTAAAATTCCAAATCGAAATTAAACTGATTCGTGCTGTTTAAAAATTTTTCACATAACGATGGTCGTGCATGTGCAAATTTGTCGCAAAATTTGCGTATGCATAATTTACAATAATTTCCGGTGCGGTTTTGAAAATTTTATAACACCGCATTTTGCAATGGTTTTACTAATTTAGCGGTAATTATGATGTATGTGCCATATTCGCTGTTTCAAATTGAATTTAGTGGAATAAGCGCACGTAATTAGACTTCACCATAACGCGTGTATATGGCTGTATATGGAAATACGGCCAGTGTAGAATCGTATATTTATTTTAACTGTGCGATTATTTGCAATTTCAATAGAACCGAAGCTTTTCTAATTTGCATATGGAATAACATAGTTTGATTAATTGCGTGTGTTGAATTATTTGAAGTGCAACGTAGATATAGTAGATGTAGGGGGAAAATAGGTAAACACTTCTCGTGGTATTTTCTTATTTGATTAAACTGATGGATTTTATCCTAAATATTAATAAAATTAAGAGAGTTGAGTCTAGTAGAGATGGAAACGTTAACAAATTACTTTTTAATGCAATCCGGTTTTAAGGATCAGGATTTATTGTTCCTTTAAACTCAGCATATTGCCCACACTAGTTGCACATATAATAGTACAAACAATGAATTGTAAAGTACAATATTATCTAAATCATTCATCAGTAGCATTGCAGTCTGATAAATATTCATCAGCTTCTGGCTATTGTAAATTGATCAATCGAAAAAACAATTTGAATACAAAACCAAGTATGGAAGAACAAATCTCTTTGACTTTAAATAAAAAGAAGCTATTTGTTATGGTCAGTGGGTTCTAGGGTTCGGTACATTGAAACGATCCAAATCTTGTAAAATTATGTGTGTACAACGTCAGAACTAATTCTATAAAATATATACAGCAATTCATGAAACGTTAAACAAACGGAGCACTTAGAATGAATTATAAACTTAGTCAGTCGCAGAAATTCGGTAGAAGAAAGATCATCTATATTATCTAGTGATATTTGAGTATTGAGAAATCTCATCTTGTTCTTGATTCTATTAAATTACTCGGAATATGGTTGTGGATTTTTATTATTTTGTACATAGACAGCTTTATTTGTGGTGGTTTTTTTTTTCTTTTTAAAAAGTACACCGTAGTATGGTAAGAATTGAGAATCTCGCGGAGTTTGTCCCAAAAAATAATACCGTACGGTACTGCGCACATGTAAGCACTATGTTTATACTTATCTTGTTCAACTAGCGCACTTGATAATGATAATAATCGAATTGCTGGTAGTATTCAAACACTTTGATAATGGAGACACAACCAAACATGCGTTGCCTGAATGAATATTCGATTCAAAGTGAGAAATTCTTTAGTGTCTTCTCATTTGTTTATTTAATCGGAACAGAGAATGATGACGAAACGAAAACGGATACTCTTACTTATAGAAGTAACACAACACAAGCGATGCAGGTACGTAATTGAAGCACCGATTCTATGCTATTCTATATCATTTAGCACCACAAATAACTGTACAATATTAAATTTTACTGACCAATAACCAAAAAATAATTCTAAGATAGCTTAGCTTCCTCATGGTATTGATGGAATAATGCACGGCAAACGCAATAAAAGGAGAGATAGAAAAATACACTAACACACGGACATGTTTCTGCTTACCCGGCGTCATCAGCGTGGTTTCGAGAGTACTTTTAATATCTCTACCTTCTATCGCTGTTGCCTCACAGTTAATACCACAACTTTCAACTCGAGGGATGGTTTGGGGAACAGTACCCGGTTTATGTCGCTGCTTCCTGAACGGCAGGCATGCGTTTATTTGGCACTAGAGGGCGCCAAGAAATGTCGAATTTGTCGTTTTGAAAGTTGTAGTATTAACTGTGAGGCAACAGCGATAGAAGGTAGAGATATGAAAAGTACTCTCGAAACCAAGCTGATGACGCCGGGTTGGCAGAAACATGTCCGTGTGTTAGTGTATTTTTCTATCTCTCCTTTTATTGCGTTTGCCGTGCATTATTCCATCAATACCATGGAGGAAGCTAAGCTATCTTAGCATTATTTTTTGGTTATTGTTTCTAGGCATTTTCTGATGTGTTCTGTTTACTGACCAAGAAGATTATCTGACGAACGACCAAATTACAACTGAGATACGCCTGAAATTATTTCAAAGATTGTTGTAGGAAAAGATTACATGAATTGAGAAGGTGAGGAAATTGAACCGAAAATCCGTTCCACTTCTACCGTCGTTGTCTGGGGCTATAAGTCTCTAACTCCCCCGCTACCTATATCGCAGTAAATAAAATGAGCTAAAGCTTCCGAAAATGAGAAAGATTTTAACTTTGAATAAGCGAACGTACTGAACTTACTATTCATAACGCTAATAACAGCTAAGCTCGATGTTGAAAATTACAACACTACAGCACTAATGATATTCACTCTGGTAAAGAACTACAGTGCATGCCATCAATATAAACCTAATAACTTGTATTAACTTGAACAAACGTATTATTATCACATCCAAATTAACATTTAAAAACGCTTTTGTTTGAAAATCGTTATACGTGATTGATAATCAAATTCACGAATAATGATAATTTCTGGAAGTCCCAAATAATTTAACAAAAATTAAAGGTAAGAAGTAGGAAATGTCAGTATTGTAAAATTACCTTGCCCTCCTTTTGTTTTTTGTCTCGCTAGTTTTAAATTTCCAGACATCGAAGCAGTTGACCAAACGACCTTTTAACGTTAGCGACCGTTTAAATTTTGAAACTTTAGTAACGTGGCTATTTTAATTTGCGTAACCAGGTAGCATAAACAAAAATATAAATACTGTTTGTTGTGTTTGGTGTGCTACTATTTCTAAAGCAAAAGAAAGCGAATTAAATCGTGTTAAAACGCTTGCAAAAAATATCCACATATTGCATTCCCATTGCCAATAATACCCAACCCTATTTTAATCAAAACTTTTGTTTTTATACAAGCAAGTATTACCCGGTAGTACTATAGAGGGCTGTAAACAAGTTATTGCAATAACCTCAGTGACATGAAGCAAGAATTAAATGAAATCGATTCTTACCAACTATGTGTTTTGTAGCTTATGTATGGGATCGACGGTCATCGCCGGTAAAAGACGTCTTTCCCTTTAGTACCGACGATACAAATCACCATCAAAGAACCATTAGAGAAATGAAAAAGCATTTAGAAAATTATACGAACACGAATAGTACGTTCGTGGGCGAACGTCGACGATTGGTCGCCGGCGCCGGTGAAGCTATATGCCTACTGGTGTCTTTTATAGAAAGCGAACAACTACTTTGCCAATTGATTCGCAGTAGGAACAATGAATTTGTTGATTGGACGTTGGTGGAACATAAATTAACTGTCTAGTTTGTTTTATCGATGAGAAATGTCATACAAAAGTTAAACGAATCGATTTACAAATGCGATTACGTAGACAGACTATTATTTGATAAATGGAAAAGCTTATCACTCCTTTTAGTGGAAGAATATTAGAAGTTTGAATAGAATTCTTAAATGGTGTTCTTTCGGGATTTCTTTAGGTATAGATGTAATCTTAAATGTTAATAACTAGATTCTCCAAATGACTTCTATTTTCAAGAATATTATGCTATTAGCTTATCGTAGGCATTAATAAAAGTTACAGAGTATTTGGCGCAGACTGTAGGATCATCACTATAACATGGGAATCTAAATCAACAAATAACTGCTGCTATTTCTGTTGTTATAGGTTCGCAACTGCTAATTAAGACACATTTCCGTAAAAAAAGACTAAATTCTGATTTTGTTACAAAAATGCGTTATTCAACCATTTTGATGTTGTAAATTTGGTAATAAAAGAACCTGTGAGGAAAATTACCATCTTTCATTTTTCTTTTGTTACGATCACCTCACACCATCCCCGATCCTTTATTTTGATGTTATACGCTGGTTGAAGAAGAAGTTGTGTTGGATTTGTGGTGTATTACACACTGAATTGGTGTATAGGCCACAAATTTTCATTTTGATTTCATTAAAATCTTCTTTGTAATTTTCATTTTATTGAGCAGTGATTCTTCAGTATAGGATTCGTGTCGCTTTCCACCCTTCGTGACGTTTTAAATTTCCTTACTAGTGCCTTAGCAAAGAGGTTGGTGGGCGTTCGACCAAAACAATGTCCCGTATAAAGTGATCGTTCTGACAAATGCAGATAGTTGGCAATCTTGCTTGGTTCTTTCCCAAAGGTATGGATTTCAACTGGCTGAACTGTGCATTTGTCAGTTCTATAGAACTGACAAATGCACCGATGCACCGATTTTCCTAACTTATAGGTTAGGAAAATCAGTCGTGGGGCGTCTATTTAGGATACTGATTTAAATATTTGTTAAACAATTCTATGGATTTTACTTTTCTTTCAAACTCTGAGGTGGTCACAAACAATCAAGCCCTATTGGTCTTTGTTTTAGTTTAAATGAACAACGAGAATTGATTCTTTGTGCTCTATGTCACTTACTTTTAAATTCAAAAGTTCTTTATTACGTAAAGCTCCAGCAATTGCCACAACACAAATTCTATATTCATATCAAGTTGGTTTTGAAGGTGTGAAAGAGAGAATTGCTATGCTAGTGTATGGCTCTACTGACGGCTGGCGATAAAATAATTTTTACTGTAAGCATCCCTCCAATTTATTCTTAAACTGGTCAACTATTTTGCAGGATTTGAGGTCATACGGAAGCCCGAGTCATGTCCTACGTCGAGGCACATTCAAGTTGTTCAAACCACGAACGACCACGACATTGTATACTTCGCTGTTATAGATAAATTTTCCCTGTTTTTTTTTTTTTTTTGTAAAATAAGACCTCTAAAATATATAACGAGGACAAAAGTAATATTATATATTTAATTGCCTGAAGTATGGCCTGCATGAAGTTATTTGAAAGATTCCCAGCATTCATTCACAACCCTTTTCAGAAGATTAGGCCATGACGATGTAAGCCAAGTAAAACATTCTAACAGAATCTAAATTAATATTATTTTACAATTGACGTATGCCATATAAGACGCGTATCTACAGTCATTCCCAAAAAAACGCACAGATGAGCATGGAATTACCTTTACACGGAATATAAAACCTAGATAAAGTAAACAATGTCGGTTTAAATTGTATTATATGCGTTTCTTGACTGTTTAGTGCAAGATTCCACTCATCGCACCAACGTTCCATTCTCCCCACAACGTCAGATCGCGCGAGTGACCTCCTCTGTAATAGATCTAAATACTATTACACTGGTGCTATCTGCATATTGGGATAGCATGTAGGGAGTCACTAAAGGGTACATCGTACAATATATAGTAGAAATAGAATCAGAGTGAGAACAGAGCCTTGCGGGATGCCACACTCTAAATGTATACATGTACGGTGTATAAAGTTTGGTAGTGCCATTTTGGATGCCACTCATACAAACATAACTTTTCCAAACTGCAAGAGTGGATAGAAACAACTCATAAGCCACAGATCGTATGCCATACGCATGATGATCGACTATATCGAAAGCCTTACTTCGAAAAGTACTTCCCTCACGTACTTCTTTACGTCGAGGGCCGTATATACATAATTCATAATGGAGTATAGAGTGTCAGCGGTGGATTTTGCCAGTACAAAGCCGAATTGCGAAGGCGAGATTAAGTTATTACGGTACCAGTAATCGATCAATATATTATTGATACTTTTTCAAAAATATTGGGAAAAACAGATGTTACCTGTACAAGCCGATAGTTCTCACCATTACAACGATCACTCTTTTTGTATACGGGCGCTATTTTTGAAACTTTCAAGGATTCTGGGAATACACTGCTTTCCAGGCACTCATTAATCGATTCAACGGAGTAGCCAATTCTTTTGCAACATACTTGAAAATATGGAAGAGAGCACTGCCGTTATCTGCGGATTATGGCGATAACCTATAATGCGTTCATCTCTTGAACACACACAGGCTGCAGAAACAATGTAGAAGAAGCAGACATTGATGAAAAATACTTTCTGAACATATGTGTAATTTTTCTGTGGGTTTTCAGTCACCTCGGCAATTGAAGCGCAAATGATTGACACTTTGTTCTTATCGGCTGCAGTTTTAATCACGTTGTCAAAGGCGAATCGGCTCCAGAAGGTGGGGAAAGTGATAACTTTTTGAGATAATCATGGAGTTATGTTAATTGAAAAAGAAAAAACAATAACTGAGAAGCAGAAATTGAAGAAAAGGGAAATATTGTTCCACCAACACAATGTACCGTTACACACTAGAGTGGTCGCCAATATATCATCAACTTTTTCTGTTTTCTTGGCTCAAAGTTTCTCTCGTAGTACAGAGATTCTCCTTAAATGAGGAAGCCACCACATTCGTAACAGTTATTTTGCAGAACAGGATGCCAAGTACTATTTGGATGGTTTGAAAAGATAAGAGAATCGTTGCGAAAAGTGCATAAACTTGCAAGGCTACATTTAGAAATGAAACTGAATTTAAAAAAAAATACCTGTTCCTGTGTTAGGTTGACAACTTTTCTGCCCTTGTACATTAATTTTAACTTACCACTGCCACATATGTAGTATTGTGAGCACTTAAAATCACTATCGCTACGGTAGTCGCCATCGCCATCGCGATACGTCATCTGAATTAATATACAAACAATGTTTATGGCAATCCAGCATCTCACGCAGATCCCCTGATACTACAACCTTCGCACCACAAACATTTTGTATCATATTTCACATAAAATGACTAATTATATTGCTACGGAATATAATATTACCATATATTGGCGGCTTAGAACTTGTACACACACGCATAAACCTTCCGGAATTGCTTTCGTTTAATTAAAGGGGCGTGTTAGTAGCAGTTTCGTTCGCGTGATGATTGTTCGTTCGCCTAAAAACTTGTTGCTTCGCCCGCTTCTCGTCTTATACAGATGGAATATTTTCTATATCATGTAAGCGCATATGCACGTAGGAAATATTTCTGAATGCTACGTACTACGTGAAGTGACAATTATCTTTTGGATGCACATTGGTGGCCTTTTGAACAAGAACGAGAAGAGAGAAATTACGCGAACTGGCGTTTTCTTGTCATGTACACGTTCGGTCTGTGCGAAAATTTAATTAGACGAAGTCGTTTGGAAGTCTAATTGCTCCGAATAATTTACCACCCGAGCGGTGTCTTCAATGCTCCTGTCCTTTCCTAAATTGGATTTATAAACTATGCAAGCGTTTATATAGATACACCGCACATAGTTATTCGAGCTAATTTGAGTGTATTTGTCGTTTGAGAATATGTAATGCTTTTTTCGATCATAAACACGCTATCAAAGCACCATCCCAGAATATTTATTGTATTCTTTCGAAAAATACTTTGACAATGAATCTCAATCGGATGCTCTTATATCAAAAAAATAATTTTGCTTCATCCCAATATCGAATGATATGAATCTGATATGAAATGCCTAGATCTCCGAATAAATAATTTTATCCCTGCCATAGCATACTGCAAGGCATAAGACTGCAAGCGCACCCACATGGGACATAGAATTGAATATAATGGACCACATCATAAAACGGTTACTGTTGTCCTTAAAAGAACTTGTGTGTTAATCTTAAATGACGAAAAAAGAAACGCTGTGCATCTAATTTGTGTAGCTTTTTATCGAATTAGTTCAATTGACGATTGACTCTATATAGTATTTCGATTTTTCCCTTGCAGTACCGGATTTTCTAGGCAAAAAAATACATTTTGCTAATTTAACCCAATTTGTAGCATTAATAATAACAGAGGCACCAATAATGTGCTCGTCTCCGCTATTTACGTTTAGATCGTCGCTGCTGTTTCATAAATTACTCGAATTAATCAAAGCTCAGAGCTGGAACTAATACATTTCGACCGACCATAATTACCATCGCTAATATCGGCCGCTTCGGAGATTACTTCCTATTCCGGACCGCATTGAATTAGCGAAAGCTGTGGGAACTCATCGCCTACGAAATTTACGAAAGTCGGTGCTGGTCCGTCGACACAGACCTTATTTTTCTGTAGAACATTGAAAGATAACGTATCACCCTCTTGACTCGACCGTTTTCTCCCTAACCTCATTAATACAAGAGCAAATCGATAAAAAAGCAAAAAGTTGCCGGGATCTGATTTATTTCACAAGGGGGAAATACGTTGAAGAAATATGTATGTATCTTTTACATTATGCAAGAATTGAAGAGGAGATAAATCCAGTGATAAAAAAAGATAAGTGAGCTTCCCAATGTCTAAAAATTGAAAATAAGGCGGCTGGAATTGTGTACAGAAGGAAATGGCTGTTAGTGCTGTTAAATCCTGTTTGAGATTAGAATCCAGTTTGATTTGAAACATCCTCGGGCGTTTCACAGATCTCAATCTAAAGAATTCTGCGCGTTGAATTGGCTTTGAGAACGTCAGTTTTCCGATTGATCCTACGTTTTTTTAAGAACAAAACAACGTTAATTGGTGCCGAAAAGCTTTGTACCAGTTCAACAGCGGAAACTCAGGAAATGTTTTTAGTATCATGAGTGGTGGGCTTTTCAAGATAAAGAGAAACAAACAAAAGTTATTCGTTTCCGAAGAGGATGGTCTCAATTTCCACTTGTTTACCAGGAGCGATTGCCGAACTCTGAAGCGCCAACTCACACTAACGAATAAATAAATAACATTGTTATGAGTTAGAGCGACCTCTCTACAGATTATATACGAAGTTGTTGACTAGGAATGCACTTACCGCAAGGTCGCTCTTATCCTAATATACCGTTTAAATAATTTACATTTTACTCCATTTCAATATTTAGATTGCATTAGATTAATATACAATGAGGTTCTTGACCTACCCCACTGGAACTTTTTCAGATCTATTGTGGTTCCTCTTATCATTAGATCAATTGCGTTAGGTTTGCCTTCTTCTTGCCCTCTACGTAGGTTTCGTCTTTTGCCACAATTGCACAGCACATGGACAGCATTGTCTTCTTCCGCCTAGCAGAATCTGCATGCTATTTCTTTTGTCAGACCCAGGTTACTCATGTTTTTTTTTGCTCATCCAGGCGTCCTGTGAGCAAGTTACCATTGTTCTAACGGATTTCCTGTTCTTGCTTATTAGGTCCCCTGTGAATGTAGGCCAGTGTCCAATCAGGAATTGCTTGGCCTGTCTTTGACTTGAAAAACTCTTCCGCCAGTCTTGACATTTCTTATCTTTCCACTGTTTAGTAATTGCTTTAACTACCGTATATGCTATGCCTACAGAATGCGACTTTTTGCGGATGTTGACAAGGCTATCCGGGATAATTTATCTGCTTTGACATTTACTCAATGGCCTTCATGTCCTGGTACCCAAGTGAGGATCACCCTGGTTCGGTTTCCCAGCTTATTGAGCACATTCATGCAGTTTTACACTAATTTCGACTTCGCCTGTGTGGAGTTTAATGTTTTTATCATTATTGACTGTCTCAATAGATGCTCCCTACGTAAAATGTTAAATCAGAGCGCGTTGTCTTTCAAGTTTTAAGCATTTTGTCTTGATTACTACTTCTTCTTCTTCTTCTGATGATAGCCCTGCAAAACTAGTCGTCTTCATACAATTTGTTCGTTAGGTTGCTAATGCTTTTTTTCCCATTTCTGTGATTCCTTCATTCAACTTTTCGAATCCCTCAATTTTGTCGTCGGGCTTACTTATATGCCTATAATATCCTTTATTTGGAATAATCCAGAAATCAAAAAAATTATAACTATCCATAGTTCATTTACGAGCGACGCTGATTCATAAAATTCCTTTCGTGTATACCGTTTGTAGGGGTTACTTTTGGTATCTATCTTACCAACTTCCTGTGACACACGCCTAAGTTAATATTAGATAAGAACAACCATTTGTCTGTGTGTTTTATTTTTGTTTCTATAACGGTTAAAATTTCTTTAAGCTGGTTGCACACAAAACTGTACACAAACAATAAAATTTTAAAATAATTTCTACATTTAAGTCCACTCTTAATAGGGCCTGCGTTTGACCGGGCATAGTTAGGCGCTTTGTCTTCGAGTCTCGCTAGGATCAAGCTTCCTTAGTGGGTCCTATACACTCCCGAATCATTCGCAGTTGGTAGACAAGTAACTGCACTTCACCCTTTACTGTGAGGAGCCATGGTTAGATTTGGTAGATTAGAGAGAACGAGGTGAAGTCAGAAAATAATATTAAGGTTTATCGTGCAGAGTCAGCTGGTGCGGTTACTTAGAGAAATTACGAGACTCGAGGTCAGCTAAATAAATGAGGAAACCTAGTAATCAGAGTGAGAGTTGAATAGAAAGACCTACAAATCACTTAGGATTAAGTTATTGATAAAATCCTACAAAAATGTTAAATTATAACAAATTTCTGCACCCACATCTTTGCTTCGGATTTATTGTTAACTACACGACTAATGTTTGTCGTTACATTTCAAAACTCACACGATGCAAACCTAATAGTTTTAAAATAATGAATTTCTAGCTGTATGCTGATTTTCCCGAAGAAACTAACATACTCGCTAAGCCATTAAATTGTGTAGATTTTCTTAAATAAGTACTATAAACACAAACTGTTCAGGTTTGTTGCGAAACAGGAACATACTGTTCTATATTCCAAAATACTACCTTCTTCATTTCTAATTAAATTCACTAAACATTTACACATACAACCTACTGACACAAAATTAATTTAAACCATTGAAACAACACACCCTAGTATCAGTATCTTGATTAATGTTTTAATTTCCAGATAATGGAAAATTTTGTAACCCTTTAGATGCTATCTCGGCAAAATTAATGAACGGACGCACTTGACGGTAGTCGTAACCGGATTCTGCATTTCCTCCGATGATACGGGTCCCAAAACCTCGAACAGCAACAGTTGCTTAAGGAAGGCACGCCGTACTCGTATTACCCGTATCGTTACAGAAAATTCCCTGAATGCCGAGCAAATTATGACAGAAATCGTTTTGATAAATCGGATTCACGTCCGTATACCGGTCGGACGCTCTCTCCAATAGCGCGGCTGATTTATAGTCGCCCGCAGAATTCCAGGAAAATTCCAAACGCCAACAATTATTATCCGAGATCGACGGTCTCGACGGTGGGGGTCATTATTAGAGCTTGTAATCGGTGGATATACGATGCCTGCTGTCGAAAGTGAGATGTGTTACGAAAGGATGATAAGTAATAAGTGGTGATTATTTCAGTTGGGGATTTCACGCGTAGCAGATATTATACGGTTACAAGTCTTCTGTTACTGACATTTAAGCTACTGACGGGTGTAAAAACTGTGTAGTAACAATAATTATCACAAGTTGGAAAACCTTTGTTTGTATTCTAAACTCCTGCTTGAAATAATTCCAACGTCTATTCGATGTTCTCGTAGAGAAATACATTCTTGAATTAAGTAAGTCTATTTTGTCCAGAAAATTTTGTATATTACCAGGAAATATTTACATAGCTCAGCAAAATATTTTCTTGAAGTGAATTTCTTGAAACGAGAATACATATGTCATCATCATCACAGAAGATCTAGAAATAACTTCTACCAAGTTACATTCTCCAATACAAAGAGCATTTAACGCAAGCTGCCCCAGTACACAAAAGAGGCACAGATACAAAGTACCTTGGTGGAACAGGGAGCTTGAAGCAATGCGAGCTAAGACCAGAAGGCTGTTTAATAAAGCCAAAAACTCAAGGCTCGAACATCAATGGGAGCTGCACAGGCAAACCTTAACCCAGTATCATTCCGAAATTAGGAAAACCAAGAGAAGAACTTGGCGAAGGCATTGACATTGGATTTTGTAGCTAGCCAATTTACTTTTAAGAATAAATGCCTATTTTAACTATCCAGTGAACGTGAAAATTTTCGAAAACTTGAAAAACCATATTGCTACATAATGTGCTCTACCTATCGACAAAACTGCTTAGTGGACAACAGCTTCTTCTGCTATTGACACCAGATTTAAAAAACATAATAAAGACCATGTATCACGAAGACATCCTAGTAGGTACAGTCACTTACTCGCTTACACCGAAAAAATACGTTGTGAAAAGCAAAACAAACTTTAGGGATTTCTCATTAGACATTAATAAATGTATTCTTCATACGAATAAAAGAAAGTTACACTGTAAATAATTCGTATACGAAAGTAGCTATGTGTTCATCGTTATAATGAACAGCCACTTACTAAAATGATAAACTCATTCGTTGGACCAATTTTGTCACTACCTGTTATGAATAGCTAACTACGCAGTTGACGATGGAAGTGGTAAGGTTATAATTGAATTTGGACTTAAATATATGGGATCTTGGGGTCCAACTCTAATAGGTATTCTCCTAATGTTAAAAAAAAATCGCTGTAAATTGAACAGCGATATCCTACATACCTAAAGACTAACTTTGTGTTACAGCATTTTCCACTGAACAATTTTTATTTGAAAACATTTCCTCTAAAATATTCGGTGAGGATCTTCGCGGATAACATTACATAATTGTAATTCAACATTATACACTGTCTCCTATTGACAATATTTTTTATATTGTAATTATATATACACGACGAATTCTACTAAGATTACAAAGTAGAATTGCTTATATACATCTTGTTAATTAAATAAGCTTAAATAACTGGCAACTACCACAGTCAACTGTTAGTTAGTACTACTATGCGCTGTTTAACGTCTATAAACCGTTTGTTTCATTGCGTAAGCTGTAAAGCTACGTAGTTCGACTAACTTTTACCTCCACAAATGTAGGTAAAAGGTACACAGACGTCTGCGAAGTTTATCTTGAGACAAAGGCGTCCATTGCGACACAGTACATCTCTTATGCATCCTTCTCTGTTACAGGTAAATGTAGTTAACACCGAGAAGTCAACATGGAGACTTTGTATACGACCCGATTTCACGGTTTTCCCAATCTAAGCCGAGCCGCTGCCGACTCGCCTCTTACTGAAGAAAGTATGCTTTCCTTGTTGATTGTCTTGGGAAGTAGTATTTCTTTGGTAGGACTGGTATTTGCTTTCATCACATACAGGTAAGTACATTTACTTGTTTTTTAGTTTACGCAAGTTTCTTACATGTATATTAAAGGAGTACATTAATTCATCAAGTCAAATACAAATAATCGGTCTGGAATCTTATTAAAGGCAACAACGCTACGCCTGGAAGTATTGTAATATTTTATCGAGTATCTCGACAAAAACAGTGAGAAACGTTACGTAGTTCTGTAAGTCCCAGAAATCAAAACTGACACCGTATTACTTAATTTAGCTAGAAAGTAAAAAGGAACGCAGTATGAATTGAATTTAATAATTTTAGATTTCAACCATGAACTCATATTTCATTTATTACCAATATTCGAGGAATACCAACCAAAAGTGACACGCGTCTTTTTCCAACGTTATCCATTACCAGAACTTGAGCTCTCAAGAGACCTTATGTCAAGAACAACCAATCCTGCGGTCCGATAATCTTCTGCGTTCTGTATTACAGTATTTACCAGAAAAAAAAAACTAGATGCTGTTTCTTGAAATCCCATTTATCAAACGCTGAGAGTATTAACAGCAAAAGTGAAGTGAAACATATACGAACTGTAAATTACAAAGGCGTATCTCAAAATGAAAAACAAATTTTGCGTTAGTGTAATCAACATTCTCAATTCTTGCTATATATATGTGCATAAGCCGTTCAGTGGCTTTCGCAACAATCAAAGCAGGGCAGCTCCTTTACAATAAAAATATTATTTAGGATAATATAGGATTATATTATTATTTCTTTTACCAAATGTTTTGTCATATTACTACATTCACTACTGTGGGAAAGTTTTCATTCGAGGTATTGTTCATCTTAAAAAAGTATTCTTAAAGAAAAAGCGAAAGCCTTTTTTTTAGAAATATTATTGGATATAGGGAGCGGTAAGTTTTTATTTACACCTGGCAGTAAAAACACTTGGTGCAGCCCTGCTTCCTTCCGAGGAAGTATTATTTGTGATGATTGATAATAGGTGTAGAAAACTTTGATATCCTGTTCGGAAGTGTTTATTTCGACGCTGTAAACCACCTGCTTCAAATGGCCCCGAAAAAAAAATCTAAGGAATTTAGGTCAGGAGATCTTGGGGGCCGAGCAATAAAACCTCTACGACCGATCTATCCTTCGGGAGAATGTACAAACAACCAATTATTGTCTACCGTAATGAACTTGGTTGAAACCACATTTGAATGTCATAGGGACTGTCTTTTAGTTGGGTCCTTGCATGGCATGCATTGTGCTATCTTTCGAATGGCAATTTAATACAAAAGTGTAATTCGAAATGTTTAGATTAAACAATCGCTATCTTAAATGAAAATCAATTTCTCGCTTTTAGTCCGAATTTTCATCTGGGTAACACGTGTTCCCCTGTGTTCCTATCTTATAAATGTTTAGTGTTTAAGTTCGCAAGATTCCAGTGTTTAACATATAAACATATACTTTATATTGGAACGTCACAATTCCAAGCTAGCTTTCTCTTTTCAAATTTAATACTCATAAAACTTCCTTAATTGATATTTACTTTTATTTAAATTGCCGAAAGAGTGTCTATTCTTGTTTCCGGTATCTGTTATTTGAATTTAAATTTTAGCAGCAAATTAAAATCTCTAATAATATAAAAATATAATTATATAAATAATATATAATTACAGTGAAATCCTCTCGACTACTCGTATCAGAATTACACGCACAAAGGACGAACCGTTATACATCCTGCATCGTTAAAAGTTACCTCGAAATATCCAATTTCATTTAAAATAGAATTCGGTTGCGCTAATTCTCTATTTTCCTGAGTGTCAACTGTAAAATAAACAACTTCCCTATGTTGCCGCAAAGCGTTGCATGCCATCAGTGTATACCTGCATGCTACGAATTCGAAATGGCGAAATTCTACTCGCATTCAGTCGGATAATGCAATTAAATAGTGTAATTTGCTGGTCAAAGAGACGCCGCCTGAATTGCGCGGGAATTCTCCAGAATTCGGATAATGTCGAGTGTTATTTGTGGCAGAATCCAGGTTTCAGGACTCAAGAATAAAATATGTTCGAGAGCCGCACAAATGTACAGTTCATCGCGAAGGAAATGATCATGCTTAAATAAAAAGATGGAAATGGTAATAATAGGTTTGCAGTAACCTCATTCTAACTAGTAATCTTGTTATATTACATAAACGTTGAGGCTGAAATATTCTGTTTCACGCTAACCTGATACTAACCTTATAACACTAACAATATTGTTATTGCTATTGGGCTTGACGCTATGCCATCAAACTTACAAACAATAGCCAATATATAAATATTTGTAAATATGCACATGTACACAACAGAATACCTAACAACCCGAATGGACACCAGGGCTAACATGAGACATGCTTCACCCTCGGGGCCGATCGGGTGACTAAAATAAACACACAAAGGTAGGCCACCGGTAGGAAAGGATAAACGCACAAAGGACAGATCACATAGGGAACTATTATTTTTTAATTAAATAATAAAACGTATTTTACACATTGTAAATAATACTGTTCACATCTTCTCTTTCTAAGGCTAATAGAGAATTCATATTAATTGGGAGCTGAATGTTGATGCAAAGCAAGTCGTTAACAAACAGATTAATTTTTTTTTTGATTTTGTCATCCCAAAATTATTTGATTGGTATCAATTTAGGAAGGCGCCACTGTTTCTGCAGAGAATAATCGGCTTCACAAAGTGTTCCTTGTTATGGATTCATACTACTGTGTAATATCCTCGGGTTTGCCTGAGAAACACCGGATCTCCTATAACACTAACAATTTGGCGAAGGTAATCGCTACTTATAATATAAATAAACATCAACATACTTCGCGATAATTTACATTTTTTTCTACAATACTTGAATTGAATAGTTCTACAGGAAATCAAAGCACACTTATGTGTACTTTCACTACTGTACTACTACAGTCTTTATTATGCAAAAGCATTATTAGTGTCCTTTCGTTCGTTAAAATAACTTGACGACATTTATGCCTCTATGTCTTCAGATATTGTTTCTTCTTTAGGTTAATTTATATAAAATCATGCGTAACCAAACTCTCCACTTTCTTTGTGTACTGGTAATAGTTTAACTTAGTTATTTCTTCAGATAGTTCGTTGCATACCGTTATTATGTCTCGAGTCGATATTTTCCGCAATATTTTTGTTTTATTGTTTCTGTACGGAGATGCCATCTTTTATATCTCGTTTTATATCTGTACTTTTATTCGGAGTCAAAAGTAATTGTTAAGGATACTTAACACTTTATTTATTTTAATCTGTAAATTCGTAAATTCAATATTTTGCTTGTTTTACTTGTAAATTTAATATTTGCCTTTTTATTTCATATTCGTATTCGTTGAAACGCGAAAAGATTTAATTTCTTATATGTAAATATTGTAAAATCCGCTAAGAAACCACTTTAATACTCATTTAAATATCTGTACCATGGAGCTACTGCTAGCGTACGTATTGGGAATGCGGGATTTACTCGCGGGCGTGCGTTAGGTAAAGAATCATCGCCGAGAAAGAAACCTTTTTTACCTTTGTAAGAATACGGCCAAGCACGGACAACGATTCATCGTTGCTCGTGTATCGGTGACACATCGTTTAATTACAGCATCACAAAATTAAAGAAAAAATTATATGGATTTTGTTTATTTACTTGTAAATTGCGCTACTTAATTTCTTCCGTCGTGAGATGTAGTTTTAAGTACTATGTCGCATAATATAAAATTAAGCTGAAAAATTTTCCTTTTTGTTATGAGAGCATTATTTTTCAAACTTCATCGTACGTTATTTCATAAATCCACTTCTTACAACATCTATTGACCAAGGTAGATCAAAATTTACAAAAGAAAAAACTAAAAAAATAACTAAATCTATTATTATATGTCAAAAATGTCGAATGCAGGCTGTGATATTGATAATTATTCATTAACTTCATTGATAGTAAATTTGAATAAGGAATCATTTGTTTACTTAATTTTTAGTTGTGTTATTTTTTATAAATTTTGATCTACCTTGGTCAGTAGATGTTGAAAGAATCGGATTTATAAAATAATGCACTGCAAATTAACACATATTGGCTTGTATTAACACAAGTTTAAAAAATGATTCTCTCATAACTTGTTTACTAATTAATATATTTGGATGAAATTTTAGTAAACATCAATTTGGGACCTGCTGATAAAATTTTGCTATTTTCCACCTCGAAAAATAATCATCGTGTGCCTTGAAAATCTAGATAAACTTCTGAAAACTTCCTGATCCACTATGTATTCAAAAAAATCGGTTTCATTTTAATCCAAAATGTAGGATTTACAGGATTTAAACGAAGTTTTAATCCCTTCATAAAGCGCATACACAGGCTGTCGAACGGAGGGTTATGGACCTCTATCACGCTCGAATTCCCTCTGGTTAGTTTCCCCGCTTCTTCGCTTCTCGGATTCCCATTGTGGTTTTTCAACCGTATTACATCGATGCTTATGTTAGGGAGTAGGGTAAAAATGCTGTGCAGCAGATTCTTGGGCAGTTTAATGTTGATACTACATAATTAAATCTAAAAAAATCTAAAGTCGTAAAGGGAACTAATTCATCTTCTATGTTTTGAGCAAATTTGAATAAAATTCTGTAATTTCTCAGTTCGAATTGTTTTTATTACACTTCCTTCAACTTAACAATTTAGATAAGCCAAAAAAAGAAAAAAAAAAACAAAAAGCAAGAATAATTTTCTTTAAAATAAGATATTGTTAAAAATATTACAAATGGTATATTCAGCTAACTTAATACTAGTCGCAGTAATAAACTACTGACTTGAAACCCCGACAGTTAGCCTTTTACATGCACAAAGACCTTTCATCATCACCTTAACATCGGTATCTTAAGTTTAGGACGTTTGCATTTACATGCAATCTCAGAAAACATCTGATATACATTGCGGTAAATTGAATTGTATTAACCCAGCGCAAAAAAAAGGAAGAAAGTGCCCTATAAACCTTCTAAATCAACGACTTTACAAGAATATAGCAACAATAATGTAAACATGTCGGCGAACGGATTACGCGATAGGACTGCTTCAAAAAGCACATCGATAGCAGCTTGTCGAGGAAAAACGAGGTTAATAGCTGGATTACGTGACTTGCTCCCCTTGACCTTTTCGACGCCGAGTTAAAATTGTAAATGGATATGTAATACAAGGTTAAACGACGCCGTCGCCGATATGCTTTTCGGTTTTGAACTTGAAAGCTGGTTTCGCAGTTCCGGTGGGCGGGAGGAATTCTCGGTAAAGATTAAAAAGCCTCGAATTACAGCCGATGAAAGTAATAGCAATCGTTCATTTCGAATACGATATTTTGGAGCTGAAGTAATATATGAGCGGCTGTGATTCATGATAACATAGCTTAACGGAGAATGCAGTTTGTACAAATAATCTGTAAAGGCAAATGTTACGATCGAAAGGGTCACGAATAGAAAAACTATTACCTTCAGGCTCTATTTTGGAGTCTTTTCTGTTTTTATTGTACACTAACGATCTCCATGAAATTACGGACCACTTCATCAATATGTTTGCCAACAACAACCGTAATTGTCAGAAAGCGAAAGATGCTAACATAAAATACGATATTGTAAATGCACTCCATAAAATGAACAACTGGTTTCAGGAACACAATCTCAAGTTAAATATATAGAAAACAAAAAAAAACCATCTGGAAATTTATTACAGAAATAAACTCATCGTATCAACCACATATCATAACTTTCTATGTCTAGTTTATGGCTTAAATTGGATGAACACATAAATACACTCGCTAAGAAGCAAGCCGTAAATGTTCGTCTTTGCACAGAAAGTGATATCGTTTGAAGTCCGTGAGAAGGCAACTCTCCGGAAGGAGAATGTTCCGACTACGAAAGTCATATATACGTAGTATTCTTCAGTTGAAAAGAACCAAAACCTCTAATACAGTCTTTCAACAATTCGGAATATCTTCATTGCCTTTCCTGTTTATTTAGAGCGCGTGTTTTGCAAAAAAAAATATATATACCGAACCTCAATTGAACATTTCCAAAGCCCTATTGAAATAGTTTAGAGGTAATCAGTAGGAGTTTTGGCGTCAATTAATAACTATGCTTAAAAACCTGGATGCATTGGTACACTCCTGAAGCCAAGGCACAATAGAAATAGTGAACTGTGAAGGGTGAATCGGCTCCCGCGAAAACTGCTCCACCAGCGGGGAAAAATTATGGGATAGTGTTGGAATTGACTATCTTGAAAAAGGAAAAATAATAACGAGGGCGTACTACACATCCTAACTTGACAAGCTCCACCAAAGCAATACGCCGTCTTACACTTGTGGTTATCATAGCAAACATTCACCGATTGGGGTTCGAATTGATAGACCACCTACGCTAATTACCAGACTTGGCCCTGGTAACGATTTTCTCTTGTCTCCTATACTCAAAGTTTCGCTCGAAGGACAGGAATTTTCATCCAATGCGGAGGCCATCACATTCATAAGCACCTATTTTGCAAAAACAATGCGCCAAAATTTAAACGGATTCAAGAAATGGAAGTATTGCTAAGAAAATTATATGGACTTACAAAAACATGAGAAGTAAAACTGAATTTTCAAAAAAAAAAGAACTTGCTTCTGCATTACTGGAAACCTTTTAAATTACCCTCATAGATGAAAAAATAAATTAGGCTCCTCTTTTTCGGCACCGAAAATTTTCCATTACAGGGACCTTTGTATCAAACTTAAATAAAGTTATATGAACCTGTCAGCCGTAATGAACTATAAATTCGAAAATTTATACACCCAAAGAACGGGCAGTGGCCGCATCGAAGAAAGCAATGCATAATAAACTGTGGTCAGTTATTCTAGAACGTCAAGGGTTATCCCGCACGTCCGCACCATATCGATCTACCCCAAAAACTAGCGGATGGGGTTCTCCAAACCTCGACGACGCCGACGTGCCCTCTTAGCCATGTAGCTATCTAAGTTGGGATCGTAAAGAGGTTATGGTTACGAGACATATTTACGCTAATTGGTTATAAAGCGTTATCAGAAAACGTGACAGGGGCGCCTGCGTTCGTTTAGATTTAATTTCGAATTCAATTTGCTACCGTGACCTTATTCCTGTCGACACCGTCGGGTGCATAACAACAGATGAGCTTCGTAATTAAATTCTGCACGTAATAGTTAATTTTCATCAGCACGGATTGCAAGAATATATTTTTGAATACACAAAATTTTCCTAAATTAACAAACTGCTTTTTCAATCTATTCAGATATCAAAAACTGTACCCAAAAGTATTTATTTCGTAACGGTAAAAAAGGTAAAAATTGTATAATAAAAATATTTTGGAAGTAACAACGAATGATATCTTGAGTTATAACTCGAAGCCAACTCGGATTTCTTGGCCCGATGTCAAGAATTCCAGTAGAGTAAACTCTTCAACTGTTAGATGTCGAAATACCCCATCTTCTGGAAATTCTTCCCGGTATTTCTGTTGCTAGCTATTTTCCTTCTTCTAAAAGTTTTCCGTAACTTATATGGTTTATTTTATATTTTCCTTTTATCCCATTCACCATCCAATATTTTTTCCATGGGATGACGATTCCTCATGAGAAGTGGATATCCATACCAACTCAATTATTATTCCTAGATTTTTTTTTCTGATCTAACTCTTCTAAGTTTCGACATCGTAGATGATGTAGTTTTGAGACACTTCTTTTTCCCTAGGATATGGTTACTTCTCGTACCCCGCTTTCATAAATTCGATACGATGTAATGATAACAATAAAGTTGAACTTTAAACACGTTAATTCTTACGTTTTTGAATCCTTCAGAACTTTTCTTCGTTACACCAACCAATTCAGCGCATCTGGCTTTTAGAAAAGATATTTTTCGTTTATGTAACCGTGTCAAAGTTTACCCAAATAAGCGCTATATTTTAATTTTTTCGAAAGTACAATCAATAATCAATTGGGGATTGCTTCTATCCAATTTCAGAAATTCATATTCATGTTGTAATTATCCAACATGATTTTATCAATTTAATACCTAAAATGATGCTCGCCTGTACGCATGCAATATTCTAGACATTTCGACAATTCATACAGGAAGAGCAGATCCTGTATAATTTTTTCAGATGTAACATAGGTTATTTTTAGCCCCGTCGTTCCGTATGAATTTTTCAGCGATATGAATAGCGAATGCGTTTTCTCTTTTCGCCTCTCTGTCAGTCGGGCCTCTCATAAATATGCAGCCGAATTTTTCGATGTGGATGCATGTGAATGAGTATGTCATTTTCTACGTTCATTTCGACCTAGCACATCATGAACTTCTGAATTATGCATCTCGACGTACGTTACTTGAATTGTTTCGTTTCATGTTTAAAAAGAGCATGCACCATATGGAGTTCGCATGATCCTTCATCATGACAATACCAGCTGCCCCACAGTACGTTAAGCAATTGATTATATGAACGAGAAAAACTTATTATCCGTATTCACCCGATTTATCGCCTAAAAGCTTCAAAAACTATGTATTAGAACGACCACATTCAGAGGGAAAACATGTTTAGAGGATTGGTTTGAATGTCTGCAAAAGTGCATAAATTACAATGGTGAATATTTGGAAACCACTAAAACGATGTGTACCAATCTTTTCTCTTTTTCTTTCATTGTTTTTGTATAAAATTGAAAGGCATCGCTCGTACCAACCCGTTCTCTTTCTTACTTTTCCTTCTTATTTTGGTTTCAGTGCATCATAAATGGTTATCTTAAGTTACACACAATTTTCTAAATAAACCACGTTATTAGGTTATTTTGTTCCGACAAAACGGTACAACGATATAGCAATTTAAATCTTAAGTAAATCGGCGTCTGAAATGAGTACAACATCTGTGTCCACTTGCTGTAAATCGAATAAAAGGGTTATCATTTATTAACAAAATATTAAATAGAAAAGAAGTAATGGAAGAAACAATAATATTTTTTAATTACTAAACGTTAATATTTATAAACATTGTTTGCCTCCAAAATCATTTACCCTAGAAGGAAAGCACCACCAGTTGTTTTCTACTTTCCTTCCTCTCGACACAGTTATTTTATATCTTTGATTATTTTCCGTTGCCCACCCATTTGAGCCTTTTACGTTTCCGGATATTTTTCTCTTTACTTTTATTTTCCGCTATATTCCCGGAACAATCAAGCAATAAAACAATTAGAGAATGGTTGCGCATTGGACGATTCGCCGTAACTTCCAAAGCGGTCAACTCAGGAACTTAGCAAGAACAACGAACGTCGGAGCGAGGTTAGTTTATTACTTCTGCAACGGTAAACTTTTACCTCCAAATCCAAACTTTGCTTTCCAAACTCCTACCTAGAAAAAACATTTGTTTTAACGATTAAGTGTATTTGGATTTGATCGAATGAATCTGGTTCGTTGTTTCTCGATTGGAACACTACCTTCCGATTGACTTGCATCAGATTCTCAATTTAATAGCAACGAAGAGAGTAAAATTTTTGTAAAGTAACGAAGAAAACTAAATAAAGTTACATTATTGTTGTACACTTAGCAACTATATTTTACGCAATCGCTGTATCTCTTACCCTATGTCGTTAATCTTTTAGTAGCGTTTAAATGAAGCGTCCTATCAATCAACTGTAAGCCGTCTATTATTAATGAGACCTAAGTGAAGATGTAAATTCTTGTGATTAGTGCTACATATATTAATGCGCACCGAGGTATAATTTCGGAAATTCGGCACAAGATACATTTTCACTCGCAAGCCTTCTCTTAAATCTGTACTTGTAACTGCATGCAATTGAGTTCTTCTTTTTTTTGCTGCGGCACGTTCAATAATTCGTGACCAGCTATCGCAGTTTTGCAAAATTGTGGAAAAAAAAACATCTGTTAAAGAGTGCGCGTAAATCCGAGGACCCTTCTGTCGAAAAAGCGGTCTAAAATTTGATAAGTCGCCATAAACTATCCTCAATTGTTTATTTGCGTCCCAATTCAGAAAGCAATTTTAAAACTAAAGAGATATAGCATGAGAGCAGGCTACGCAGAATGACTACAAAGGTAATAAAACAAAGTAGAAATAAATTAACGACCAAAGGCAACAAGTTGAGAACAAAAAATTATCGACCAATGTGTCCACTTTGTACACTAAATAAAATTCTAGAAAAACAACAGAAAAATACATAAAAAAACAATAGGCATTAAAAGAAAAATCAAAAACAACGGTATTCAACAAATTAAAGAATGAGACAGAACAAAAGAAGATGGTAGTAATAGTATTCTTGGGCATGAAAAAGGCATTTAATACCATCTCAAAAACGATACTAGTGAACGAAAAAATGGACGGTTTTGGAACAAGGCATGCAAACAAAAACCTACTAAACATTAAACAGGGATCAAACGATGGTAGTCTATAAAACAGAAAGTTGACATCTGCAAGCGGAATATGAAATACCTCAGGGTAAGTATGTACCGCCAAATACTATACATACGCTACACAAACGACATCTTTAATTTGAAGACCATTGGAGTTATATACGCTTTACCTAAGCATCGTTTGCTCAAACAAGGACAAAGAACTCCTAAAGCAGCATATTACCGAAAACAGAGAATGTAGAAGATTAGTAACAACATTATAACCATAACTAGAACAAAACACAATACATGGTATTTACAAGAAGAGGTCACGACCCCATTTTAAAATGGGATAAAATAAGTTTCCAAAAGATTAAGAAAGCTTATAGCATAAGAAATAGAAAAAAAAAAAATTAAAACGGGCATATAAAAACAGTACTAGATGTAGAAACCATGGAACAGACAATCCAAACCGCCTTCAATAACACACAATAGAACACAATTGGGTATTGTTTTAAGAGAGAAAGAGAAAGAAGTTCACCTTTATGAATCCAGGAAAAATATTGGACAAATTAGTTAAGAAAAAAAAAAACGATATGTCCTTTGGAAAGAGCACAATATGGATATAAAGGAGGGACCAGCTGATATCTACAAGCTGCACACGCAAGAGTATAAGGAAGGGAAAAGTTGGCGCCAGGACTTTCGTGGTTCAGTGTCAGGATCATCGAAAAAATTGACCAACGAAGACCAATGGCAACAAACTCAAAATAAAAAACAGTGTTCCCTTTTTTTGAAAGACATTGCATTAAAAGACATCCTAATGGAATTTAAAAATCATCAGGGAATCGACGAAATCATAAAAAGAAAGGCTTTTAAAACCTAAACCACTTTACGTTTTGCCTATACTTGATACATTAAACAGCGACGACATTACCCTCGTTAAGCGAATTATTGGTAATGGTTCCCCCCTCTGCGTTATTGCAGCTAAAAGCTTTCCTTTCAACTTCAATTAAACCGGTTTTATTCCCAATTTAAAACGTTCGATACGCACGCGAAGAAAAAACAGCAGCACTTCGTAAAAGCTTGATATATGCAACATAATAAGAGCATTTTATAGCAATACAACTAAATAACACCTATTCGACCCTTTTACGACGTTTGAAAGGGAAGTAGATGTCTATTTTACGGCTTTTACACAATGTAGTCTATCTTTAATTGCTCGGTTAAAAGGGTTTCGTGAAACTTATACAACTCTCTCACTGCACATTCGCCGAATGCATTAGATTAAGTGCGAGACTACCTCCGGCGACGCTGAAATAGAATTACAACTCCCTACACTGTATACGCGTCGACAGCGTCGGTATGGCTTAATGCCTCCGCTTACGATTCGGTTTCTGTCGTAAACGGAAAAATTCGCACCTATTCGCGACGTGGAAATGACGTTATATTTCAATTAGCGTCGTATAATTTTGCAGTCGTCTATTAATTTGCTTGGTTTCCTATCGATTACGCGGCTTACCAATTAATTTATCGCCTTTATAAGCTGCATTCGTTTCTAAAAGCTTTTACGTTCTTGTTAATTAGTTAAAGATTACTCAGAAAGGTGGAAATTTATGACTTCGGCGCTAAAATTACTTCTTTTTACTCGGTTAATTCTGGAACGGTACTTAATTCGTTGCAAGGATTGTAATTGAATTTTGCTGAGTCGAAATCCTATTAAAGGGTTTTATCGACCTTTCAAAGAAAATGTTAATCCGTTTAAATACAGAATAAGAAATATATTCTCCTTTTACAGTATTCTTCAGTATATATTCCTCGGTATCTCGCACATCTGATATTCTGCAGAAATCTAATCTATGTTTCCTATTATTTGCATCGTTCGTAACAAATCGTCTTACGATTTTAAGATGTGCTAACAATCTGATAAAATTCCCGAAAATTCTGAATCCAGCAAATATATTACAATGTCCACAAATCAAGGGTACCTATTCCCGAATCATACATTTTTTAAATACATTTTATTTTCGAGCTGGCTATTCGTTTCTGGCTTCATTTAAGTAAAACAATATAAATTATTAAATAATATAACCCTGAAAATTAAAATTAGGTTTAGATACAATTACTTCATATTTTGGCTGCCGCTTTTCGACACAAAACACGAAATAATTTTAATTAGTTCAACCGTATGATTCGAATACGTTTATCTGCAGATAATACAGCGAAAAATTCGTACACCAACTAGAGTATTCATCATACTTTGTCAATCAACGCCCTTTATCAGCAGCAAATTGCACGCGCAATCAAATCCCTCCCGCGTCGCCGCTTACAAAGACACACCGGAAGTTAATTATTGTTGTTTATCCACGCGAATATATCGGACAGTACATACGATTAAATCGGAAGGGTCGAAAAAAACACAGCATGCACAAGCAGATATAGTGACACAACATTCCAGAACCAGAAACTTCAATTAACTTTTAATTGATCGCCGATGGGGACCGCGGAATCGATTTTACTGCTTTTTTCTTTTTTTGCTTATTTGAACAATGGCAATATACGAAGCGCCCATGCCGTAGTGGAAGCGAGGCCTGTTTTGTAGTATGGGTGACAGTTGAATCACGTAGATTTATCACGTAGAGATATTGGTTTGGGATGTATTGCATACAAAAATATTTTTGTTTCGCTTTGCATTGTTGTTTATGAGAGAGAATGAAAACGATAGAAGTTCACGCATTTACATAATCCTATCGAAAAATAATAATCTTATAAGAGGTGATCGCGAACCCGGAAATTCAAACAATTATAGTGATATTCACTTTGACTGGATGAAATGAATTTCTAAAATTTAAAAAATTTCCACTCTATGCATATAATTCGCTAATGGTAAGGGATAGAGCAATAAATTTGAGAAAATAATTGTTTATTGCAATGAATTTTATGAAAAAGTAATGAATTCGACCAAGAAAAGAAGATTATCAACATATTATCATAATTACATATAGCGTAAAACAGAGATAAAGGATGCAGCTGGACAGACGACGCACTGTTCAAATATCCCGCGTTAATGCAGTAAAGAGGTGAAACAATAAGGTAGTTTTTTGCCGCATTTCTGGATTTTTAAGCAAGCGAATAAGCAGCTCCTAGTAGCACAGTTGATTGGCTGACAGTCGTGAAGCGTCTGTGTTATTTGGAGCAAGTTTGGGAAGGAAGTATACCAGCGAAAAACTTTGATTGGTTAGTTTGAAAACCATTTTATACTGAGAAAAGCGTCAGACAATTTTTTGCTGTCTTCAGCGCAGCCCTCAGAAGGATGGTTTCTTTCTAAACTCACTACTGAATTACGGAATCTGCCCTGTGTATTGTAGTATTGGGTGTCATGCTAATGATGTCATGGATTACTGACTTCAGGTGTCATGTTCTTTCTTCATCAGAATTGTTTCCTCGTTCCATTTGGTTTGATAGCCTTCTTCGCAAATATATTTTCCCAAGCAGAATTTTTCTTACGCATTCATCACTTCTGGGCATACAAGTTTTAAAGTAGTATATTCTGTCGTCTCTAATAACTATCAAATATATCTTCTAGACGACACAGGTTTAATACCTAGTGCTGGCTGGCGCTGGGAAAGATTGGGGAAGATAATTACTTGCGCAATTCAGTAATGAGTTTACTAAGAGACAGCTTTTCTCGCGGTTATTTCAAACACATCGGAAGTAATCCAAACACCAGCTGAAATCATACTTCATCGTCAACAATCTCACGTCAAGAAATATCGACGGATGTTAACACTTTTGCTTAATTTAAATAAATAATAATGGAAACAGTGATTTATACAAAACATTTTTTTGTAGACGTAAATTAATTTTCACATAACAACAAGGCTCAATTTATTTCTGGACATAAATTTACTTTTATCTTGCGGAGACAACGAGCATTAATTAAAGTAGAAATAGAAATAATCATCACATTAATCTTGAAACAATCCAATTGAAACAATAAAGAAAGGCACAGTCATTTGTACAAATTATTCTTTTTTTCTATTCAAACTTTTATAAAACAGAAGCTGATACATTGCTTGCGCTACTTTCAGCCTTATATTATAAAGCTGCGTCCTTTATGAGACTGCTCTGCATTAAGATACGGTCCTATTTGTACAAATTATACATAAAATCGATAACAGCACAAAACTATTACAGAGAATACCAAATCAAGACCCCGCTGCGTTTTAGCTTACTTTCAAAAAGACGTCGATACTTATTTACAATAAATCTTTTATCATATTGATATGTGGTCAAAATAATTCGAACCGCAGCCATGATGCGCAATAAAATAGAAGTAGAGGCTATTATGGTAATAGTTAAACAAGGCAAAACTGAAAGGAGAATATATATACGTATGAAGTTCTGCTGAGGAAATCATTTGCTCATTCGTGCCAGAGTCGAAAAATAATGTACAAATGATGATCGCTTTATTACGGAGTTTTACGACAGGTTACGGAAATCATTTGATTTGAGGTTGCTTATTATAAAGAAATAAAACTAGCTTCGTCAAGCACTGTACTTGTAGATTTTTCAAATATTCCAATATTTTAACACCAGTACACTATAGCAAACTTCAAAGACTAGGTACTAATTATCAGATATGTTGCATATTAACTAGCGAAAGCAATCTAGAGAGGAATCTGCATATATATATATATACCAAGTTAATTGAGCGTATTGACCTCCACATACTATGAAAACAATCTCCTAACATAATCAAAACGCTCCAGTAAATGTTATCTAGAATCTAACCACCGTAAATTAATACAAGGAGCAGAACAAACTCAATATAGCAGCGACGATATCGGCTTTGTAATAAGCGAATTTAACAGAGTGTGCGTAACTATATTACTTCTGGAACGAGAACATTAATTATTTGCCTAATATATAAGATAACTTCTGCGTTTATCATTGCTGCACGGCGGTAAATTATGGAAGTGTTTGTTGGGCTAGGAATGGTAAACTTACAGTTATCCATTGCTGTCAAGAACTAAGTGAGAAATGTTTCTTAGAAGCAAGAGGAAACGTGCAAAACGCACTAAGAATATTACCGCTGAACTTCACAGTTGCATTTTATTAGGAAACTTGCTTATGAAATATATGCATATACATCTAAAAAAAAAACACCTAATTTAATTTTATTTCGCTAGCTTAGGACAAAAATAAAATTTATGCAAAAAGCAATTGTATAAGTATGTTTATGTTAAAGAACAGCTGAGAGAGAAATTAAAGTAACGTTGTAGAGCGAAGCTAATAAAAGTGTGAATGTCAATTAGCAAAATGATGTAGATAATTGTTTAACATGGTTAAATATAATGGAGCAATGGAATTCGTTCAGACGCTCCAGATACCTGAGGGCTACAACGGGTTAATTATAAAATGAAAGAGGGAAATGTCAAAGAAGGAATAATTTAATTAAGACAAGTAATTATCGTTATTAAGATGATGTAGACCGGTTGTAGAGATAATTTAGATGGTGGAAGTTTATTTTAGCATGTACTAAGCTTTAGGGAGGAAATGACTGAAATATAAAAGGTTCCCTAAATATTGTTACTATAAAATACCATTATTTATTCAAGAAACTCTTTGCGTCTTCTAGCGGTTTGTCAAGAAAGAAGTGTCTCTCAGTTTTCATTTTTCTCATACCCTACGAATGAGGGTGACTTGCTTAATGTTATTGCCAATAATGCCAATAAGCACAGCTATAACTATGACGAAACACCTGTTTCAATTGTTGAAAGGCCTGCTAAGTTTATGATCCCAGTTCGTTAGAAAGGAAATGCAAGTGCCATCAACTCCTCTCATATGTTGACGACTGGCGAGAAGCGGAAAAGGAAAGAATCACAAAACAACTGATTAGATTAGGCAGGAATGATTGGACTTCAATTCAATTTCGAGAAAACCAAATTCATGGAACTTAAGTACAGCGTAGGAAACAACAAAAGACGAAATCTACAAATACAAACGCAAACTGATAATATGTGCGAGTTTGAAGGAGTAAAAGATTATATGTAGCTAGGGGTATCAGTAACCAACAGTGTGAAATAGATTTACAGATTTCAACATGCAATAATTACCTACGAAGGCTCCATAAAGTTCTAAGACCAAATGAATACCAAGAAAAACAAAAATAAAAATATATATAAAACAGTTATAAGACCAACTCTAACGTATGGGTGTGACATGGATCCTTAATCAGAACTACCAAGTAGTAGCTCAGAAGAAACCTGAAGGAAAGAAGAAATGCGGTAGATCGAGGAAAAGGTGGAGTAAAGGAAGTAGAAGAAGATTTGCCGGTTATACCGCTTCTCCACCCTTTCCCGTTCACGCACTGTGCTTAGCGTGGGTTCGGAATGCGTGTCGCGGGGCTATCACATCTAACCGGGAAGGAGAGCTAGCTTAAAAGAGAAAAAGATTCATAAATGGAGAGACATAGTGAAAGACAGAAAGGAATGGAATAGTATCACACAACTCTAGACCTAAAAGGCTTGTTTCAATGCTGTACATATCATGTGCATTATTATCAGATCAAATTAGATATTTTACTTGTAACTGTATAACAATACATAGATATTGGTCAAATGAAGTATGTTTGTTATTGCCAATTTGAATAACTTCAAAATGCCGCATTCTAAATAGGTAAGTCACACATGGTTATAATGCAAGAAAAGAGGAAAATCAATCCGATACAAAATATGGTGTGCTATTCAGAAAATTTATTTTTCACTGGGCAATTTACGGACCACCTGTATTAATATCGTAAGATGCATTTCGAAGCACATGTCCTATCCTAGAATTCCTTCCTAAAAAATAATTTTCTACCTACTTAAATAATCATCGTGCGGGTTGTGTAATAAAATCCGGGACACCCGGTATATTACGACGAGAAGATATAGAAAATATGCATTAAAGAAAACACATATTCAAAAAATTTCGTAAATATCTAGAAACTATAAAAATGTAACATCATAAATCCAGCAGTGCTTCGAATTCTATGGAATATGTGTGTGCTGGCTTATTTTAAACTAGCGACACAGTACCTATTACGCTCGGCAATCAGTCTCGGCGTACTAGGTTCAAACCCTAGGTTCACAATCCTCAGAGTAAGGTGCTTCGTGGCTGACCACTAGTCTTTATATAATTATGGAAAGCTGTTAGAAGATGCAAAGAAATGGATTATTATTATTATTATCACTTACAAAATCAACTAAAAGCCTTGAAAAAGAGAAATATACAAATTATCCAGTATTAAATTCTTAAAAAGATGGTATTGAATAGGAATTGAAACTTTCTTTTCATAACTTTTTCATTGCATTTAACATAACACTAGCTATCCCTTTCATAAACTTTCCCGATTCCCAGGATTACCCTTCCAATGCAAGCATATCGACTACCCTTTAGGGAATAACACCAAAGTTTACCCAGAATAAAAGTTAAAAGTATAAAAACTTGGTTTAGATAATTTACAACGAGACGATAACACTCTTAGAAGTTTCCTACGATCTCATGGGGCCGCGCCTCGATTTTGTAAGCATCTTAATGCAAATTTATTATGCAACTTTGCCGACTGCACCGTATCTCCTTCGCAAAATTTTCCCCGGAAAGACTAAAAAGAAACTTTATCATACAGGAACATAATTAATTAATCCATTAGTTGCGGTTAGACGGAAAGATGCGAAAGTGTTGATTTTATTGTTGAGAGCGTGTTGTATTTCGCAAGCGTAGTATATACATTCAAAATTAAAATCTGTGGATAATTTCATCAACTCCAGTAGCCTTAGATTGTTATTAATAGATCTTAGAATTATGCACTCGCATTCAATATTATGAGATAATAAATCACATACCCCACTTGTAAATGATACTTTTATACTTACCGGACTATCACGAAAGGAGATTAAAACTTTTATTGTTTTTCATCCTTCGAAGCGGGCAAAATAGAATTTTTCACATTTTTCAAGTAAAAGTTTCGGCTCTGTTATATCAAGTCTTAAAAATATTTAATATTAACCATAAATAAGGTAATATTCTCCAAAATCGAAAGTTTCAAAGTTGTTCGATGAAACATGGTATTCGGAAAATCTTTTGTGCGGTGTTTTTCACAATATGATCTGAAAACTTATTCTCTCCAGTAAATATTAAATTTTGATGTATTTTTTCATCCTAATCAGCTACTTTTTTAACTTACAAAACTAAGGTGTTTGAACTGAAATGTTATTACAGCTTACAATTTTTTTACAACTGTGAATTAATATAATGTTTACTGGACCATCCATTCATCCAGTCAAAGCTTTTCCGATATTCCCAAAACCTTTCAGTGATTTTCGTCAACAGTTTTGACTTTGACGTAACGTATCATCATCATAAAATCCTCAGAAAAGTAATTGGTTGATGGAGCCTATTTTTCATACTTCGGAGATGATTTTGCGCGACCCTGTGATCATTGTTTCATGAGTTATTACAACATTCAAGTTCAAAATAACCACGATAAAAAAAAAGAATTGCGCCGTACAAAAAAATAAGCATTTTTTTTATCAATTCAAATAATTAATTAAGGAAGGAAGAAAGCAGACATTTTAAACGTGTGCAAAATAAATTGTTAAATACTATAGTACACCTTTCTTTCGTCAGGCGTTATACGTTGATACGTTAGACAACATTTAATTATACAATTTACGTGTTCGGAGAAAAGAAAATATCTGATGGGATAAGCTTTTGCTGCTCCGAGGAATAGTAACTTCTCAGGTCTCGACATGTTTTCCAGTTTTCATTTTTGATATGATCGAATCTAAGTTAGAAGGAAAACTTAAATTGGAGTCTCCCGGATGTGCAATGATTAATGTTAGTTTCTGCTTCCAACGTAAAAATTCGTATTCTAGAAACAAGCGAACAAATTACATTTCTCAGCGAACGGGATTAAATGCAAGCAATTTGTTTTTAACGAGGAAGGCAGTCGTCATTTACTGGCGCTAGTAAAAGCGCTTTATTCTTTGCTAATGTAATGTAATTTAATTTAGGATAGAATTTGTAGCTAATGAAGTGCAGTGTATATTTGGAGAGCCTTAACAATATTACATTACGCTATGGAAAAGTTTTGTCTCGCAAGTTGGGAGACATTTAACGTGTGCTTCTAATTCATTTCGATACTAAAGCAAAATACCCGAGAATTTTCTAGTATAGATCATATTTAATAGCAGCACATTGCATCGGCAAAATAAAGCAAGCTTTGCGGCGTTTGAATTTTTTTTTTGATAAAGCAAGACGAACAGAAATACTGAAAAGCTTACGATAAAGTTGATCTTGGTTTTTCCCTAGTTTCTATAGTTGGTATTTTCGAGTTATGTGAACAATCGATATTGTTTCTGCTGAAAGATTGCATTGTGTTTACTGTCAAATGATTGCTTTTCTTTCAAAAATTCTATTATTTAGGGTAGATGTCAAAAGTGGCAATAAAATCATTCTCATAGTCGAAAGTTTTTGTAAACATGTGAAACTCAAAATTTTGAGTGGTATCTTTAGGGATACATTGACAAAACTAGTTACACTCAATATTATTCAACATGTTTAAAAAAAAAAATAAGGGAAAATACACTTACTTCATTTTAAAGCTTCTTATTTATTAGAGTAAAAATCTACGAAGAACTTTCTAGTAGGCACAATACATAACCGAACATTACACTTGCGGCAAAAAGTATGTGTTTGACCAAATGTGCAGTTCCTGCATCTTCTTTTCTCACGAAATATTGGAAAGTGATCCAGCTTATCCAGTCTGCTGTCATCTTGCGGTTTTGGTTGGCGGTTGCTTGATTTTCTTTGACGGTTGTGGCGCGTTTGAATTACTACAGCGGCCCCTTTTTATCTTGTTTGTTCGAAATATACTTTTTGCGACACATTCTAATTTTTTTAGTCGAGGTATAGGTATAGAACTGGAATGAGTTTTTATTCCAGTTCTATATGTCCTCCTGCTTTAAAATACCTTTGAATTGTTTCCGTCGGCTTAGATGCCGTATAAGAACTGGAAAAGGTTGCCGTACTTGACAATAGCAACACGATTTTTGTTATCAATTGGTCAAAAGATCCTCGGCCTTCTTTTCGTAGATATACCTCCGATTTCAGTAGACAACCTCTAACCTAATAGTTCCCAAGCTGAAAATACCAAATTCATCGCGAAGGTAGAACGTAAGTTCTAGACTCGTGAAAAAATTATCAAAATAAACAATTGACAAAGGTTTGTTTTCAATTAAAGAGCAAAGTGCAATAATAACCCTGAGGCCAAAATATTATGATTGCTAAATGTATCTTCACCTCCGTATAGGATAACATCGTAAACCGTGCCAGAAATTCAACAACTCGCAAAAAATGTAAACCCCCATTTTCTTGATTTGTTTTTCAATTACTGCCTCCTCGAATCACCTTTGTTACCTTTATAAAGCACCATCAATTGAGTTTCTTCACACTGACTCGATTTTTACACAGTCTTTTCTAACTTTTTCAAGAAAAGGTTACACTTTGAAATAACTTTCATTGTCAGTTTCTTCACTATTCACAAAATGAAGATTGCATCGCAACACCTGCTATCTTTCCAGGACCATAATATCTGCAATTACCGCGAAATATGTTCCTTCGGGCCAGTAGTCAGTATATGCTGGCATATATACAACAACCATCATAAGTTCAGTCCTAAATAACGCATTTACCGAACTACTGAGTAGAATAAAAATTTGCCTGTACTACTATATGATTTAATGATATCATCACTGAAGAAGGTTTTAACATATTGTAACGGGGACTATGTTTTATCTGGTTTTGAAAAATCGTCATCGTCTATGTGCACATCGTACAAAATTGTCGTCAGTCCTCTGAAAGTTTCTTCCAGTTTTCGGTAAAAGCTGTTTTTTACGGACCGGCTTTAGAATAGGTGGAGTTGCAACTGACTTAAGTACTCTCTGACTGCTGTCCGACGTTGTAGGTAGATTAACAACAGGAACAGGTAAGAGTGTTGCTAAAGTAGTATCATCTTCCCACTCTGCAACAGTCTCATTAACCGGTTGTGATACCTGCCTATTGTAGAAATGATTACGGTCGTGAAAGCCTACACTCAAATACCTGCCTATTTTTTTGTGAACATGTATTGTCTTCCCAAGAACTTGCAATACCGTTAATCTATTGCTATAGTTCTGCAAAAAAACGGCTGAAACACGAAGGTAATCCTATGTTCTCTAAGAGCTTATGGCACGAATTTGAATGTTAATCCGTACATATGCTGAATCAGGATTTGCTAATGAATTACAAATCGTCTGCCTTCCAAAAAATCAGCATTGAAATTGTCTGCCTTTTCTATTTTTACGCTTATTATAATTATTATAATTATTAGGCTTAAAGGCAGATACGATGAAATAATTTCATATTTATTTCTTTTTTAACAGATTTAAAATATTGCAGCTTATAAAAACAGTGCTACATAGACGTCTGCCACTTACATTAACTTACTTTTTGGGTTAGGGTAATTTAGTACATCAAGGCAGACGCTCTCATCTGATATTCCAGCAATATATTGAAAGGCGAAACTGCTCATATCGTTTATTTTACTCAGTTCTTTACTTTCATCAATTTCCACGAGACGTTGGAATCGTTTAAAAATTACTACCACCAGCTCCCGAACTACATGGTATCTTTTGCCTATGCAGGTGAACAGAAATGCATAAATTAGAAATGAGTTGTTGGCTGGGCTCTTTTTTTCAGCAGTAACAGTATTCTTACTATAATGTATGGGACAAAAATACAAAAATAAACTAGGTAAATCATAAGTGAAACGCCACCAACTAAATCTAAATAACTGTCTATGTATAGACAGAAATCGATTACGATTATGTGAATAGGAAACAAAAATTATTATTATTGTGTCAAATCATTCCGCTCCACCCGACATTTACATAAATTCCTACATAATGTAAAACGTAATTAACTAATTACTCGGGAATAACAGCCGTAATAAGAACACAATTTAACTAATGTCTGTTTATGATAAGGCTTCTGCTTACTTTATGCAACATTGAAGCTATATTTGTTCGCATAACGAAATGAATTAATTCCTATTTTATACATTGGATGAATAGGGTTTAATTGCTTAATTATTGATATAATTCCTCTTTATTTAGCAATGCATAGAGGTATATACATATCTAGCTTTGAAATAATCAGCTGTCTTCTTTATGCAACCGTTATGTGTTTCGAATTATATACCGCTGCGCTAAGGTAAACTACCAATGTAATGGTGTTTACGTCAGCGTACCGTAACATTTCCACAGATTATGGTTTGAAGTAAAACCCGTGACATTTTTTTCTTCACTGATTTCTTTATTGTTCTTTAATAAGCGTTTTTCATATTTAAAATATGTACATGTCTCGTTAGCTACCCAAGGCGGGTACGTAATTTTCAAAAAAAAATATGATTACTTGCTTAATACACGATTTTTTGCTCGTTTGCCAAAACTCGACTCTGCTACTTCAAGCCTGCTGCTGGCGTTTTTCTTCCCTAGAGTGTAATTACCGGAAAGGTCGACGTGCCTCTCGGATGAAATATTGTAATTTTCCTAATTGAATTTCTCAGTTTGAGATTTTTTTTGGGTGGGCAGTAAAATTGTGCTTTATGTAGCGAAAAAGAAAAACACATTTTAATTTTATAATAATAAAAAAATATTTAGGAAGCACATTTAGAGTTCCGGTAGCTAGCATCCCTCGCCATATTTTCAAAAAAAGTTTCATACTTCCTGAAACGGTGATGTGTTAATGATGAAGAGAATGATGGAATTTGGTTTGACTCTTTCTACTGTTCTTGGTTCGTTTGGTGCGTTGCTGGAGATCGTGTAAATATTCATTTGTCCGTCCCTTCCTGAGATGCTAAGTAGCTTATTGCAAGATTTGATATTGCAACAGGCGATTCTGTGGAATCGATGTAAAATCTGCTTGGGTAAAAGTGGTCAATGAATCATGAATAATTGGAACGACTGGAGATCATCTGTATCTGAGGATAGTGGAGTAAGCGGATGCTATTTTATTGCTTCAATTTGCGAAAATATCGTCGATATTCAAATGTAACCGTTTTTTTGCTAATAAGTCGCATGGTAAGAAATTTCGCACGCTTAGGAGTAGATTTTCCCGCCGTGATGTGGTGATCTTGGCGGAATGAATCGCCAGTTAATACCGTTTCTCAAAAAAAAACTCCGCGAGAAACAACTACGTGCTTAGATAATTAATGTACAAGTGCTTGATTTTATTCCACGTCCTTACCGTTATCGGAACATATTATTTTACAAAAACCGCTTCGCGAAATAAATATTTTCAAGGAGTTTAGAAATTAGTACGTGCTTAATAGTTTACTATTTACATGATCGATTAATTATGACGTTTCTGTAAAATCTTAACCATAAGACGGCTATGTAATTTGTACAAACTTGAGCATTAGCTAAATTACCATATGCACTGATAAAATCGCAATTTAGGAGTAGTGCACTTTTAATTGCAACTAGTGTACAAAGAAATATATTTTTTTAAATAAAAGCATTCATGTCTCCAAAACTCAAAATCGTCGCTGCGCAGGTTTTTGTCCATAAACTCAATGATGACTAAAATAGATATATTCCGCATGTCGCTAACACTCGTTATCAATTATCATTAAAAGTGAGATATTTTAAGGTTCAAACCTAAAGAAATTAATTAAATTTGAGAACAGCATTTCTAGACTTAAATTACGACAAATTAAAAATTCCATTTTTAATTCAAAACTAGAAAGTTAAATCAATATAGCGCAATAAGCCGTTTCAATTAACTACACTCGACCTTCGGAAATTAGAGAAAACATCGTCTTTAAACGCTGTATAGAAGTTGCTTATTCCTGTCACGGACAAACGTCGCACCCTTGTTGTATGTAGAAGGATACAAATTACAATCTTATGCATCGGCAATAATTTCCACTTCCTCGGAGGAATTACAACACAACGACAACATGCATACGCTGTCTACCTTGTTATCTAAAGCAAGATCGTCATTATTATGAGGGAAATCAGGTGCATAGGTTGATGCAATAATGCATGCAAAGTAATTTAATTAAAATCCTCATGTCAGTATTTGACTTATAAGCCAAATTTATGATATTAACGACATCAAAACAGTTATTTAGGAAAACTAGCGCTTTCCTGTAATTTCAAAAAAGCGTCTTTGAAATTCAACAACGGTTCCTTTTGTTTTTCCTTGTACATGGGATCTTCACAAAATTTGATGATGAGTTCGCTCCGATCAACAAACAGGAAATTTCTGCTAGCTTCAGGGTTATCGAAAAGCTCCTTCAAAACAGTGGGGGTGACCTTGGTTAAGTGAAAGTAACTAAGACACTGTGTCATCCCGAACAATTCGTAATAATCACAACCAATTAGGAAATCATTTTTCGGTAAAATCTTGATAATATCCAAATTATAACTTGTTAGTATTGCAGATAGTTGATGGTAATATAAATCTAGGCATTCCGTCTTATATTTATTCCTAAATTTTCTATCCGTAGCGAGATAAAGGAAAAGCATTACGTCTTGTATTGGTGGGGTATATCTGTGCAGCTGGAAATCTATCAAGATGCATTTTACAGGCCTGAAATTTTCTTCTTTAAACATCATATTGGTTGACCAAGTGTCCGCATGACATATCACGTTTCTCAACTTCTTAGACGGTTTCACAAACTCTGTAACGTTTCTCCAAGTATCTACCACAAAATTCTTGAAACTTTCTTTATCTATATCTTCATATAATTCCGGAAATATTTTAAGCTGAGTAGCTATTCCTTTAATAACCGATTCAACAACTTGCTTACTGGGAAGCTCGTCGCAATAAAAAGTTTCTCTGAGTTCATTGGTGAAATGGTCGCTAATTCTATATTGCTTTCCATATCTCTTAGACATATTTTCCTCTAATATGAAAGAACACGCGTGAAATTTAGCCAAGGTCATCAAACCAATCTTTACAGCTTCGTATGATAAAGACTCCATGCTGGGATAAATCTTGTATCCTAAAATTGAGAGGTCCTCGAATATTAAAAATTTTGACTTCCTTATCAAGCAACAGCGTACAGTGATTTCTTCAATAAAGTCTAACCCAATTTTTTTAATTGCTGGTACGATTTTTTGATAAAAACCTTCTTCCTTGGAGGCAATATCGATATGTTTGATGTAGAACATCATTGATTCCATCTGTGGAGTACTTTTAACGAAGAATCTAATTTCTTCGAGATTTTTTGCTTTGATTTTTAAGATCCAATGCTCACCAACAATACCAGATCTTCCTTCTCCCAACGGTATTAGTTGGTATTCCAATAATCTGCCATTTTCGTTTTTAAGTTGCTGTTTGATTAAATCTTCGCATTCTGCGGTTGTTAAATCTAGCACCCCGCTCATTTTTACTATATTTTTGAATATAAACTGCGGACTAAATATCAATTAAATTTTATAATCTTCTACAACGCTTCCACCACTACACTGTGATGTGAATAGTTTCTGTACAATATTTGTACGCAGTACTTAAATATTAAACAAACATCGCGTGTCTAACAAAGAATATAATTTAGTTTTAGGATTAAGGTTATCTTTAAAATTTCTCAAATCATTACGAGACAATACTCTTATATAATCACAAAGTAAAGAGCCACTTCAACAATAAGAAGGTCTAAGTACTGTTCTACGCCAGAAAACGTTTCGTAATGCTACGCAACTTTAACGTACTGTAATTTATTAATGTTTAGACGGCGATAAATTGCCGTTGTTTAGTTAACTATTTAAAATTTATATACACGGTAAAAAAATTTAACACTATTCAACTAAAATCACGCTATGATTTGTTCAGGGGAGTCCACATTAAAAATTGTACACTTTTTTTGTGTAACACCTAGTGTAAAACTATCACTACTATAAATACCAATAACATCTACAGTACGAAGTGTGAATTCAAATTCCATTTTGCAACACGTTAAATGTGCACTACTGCTTGACCTGTTTGTAGTACATAAAAATTTCTTGTACTATTTGAGTAAGTTAACATGTTCATAATGGTAAAACCTGAATACAATATTTAAACACACAAAGACAAGCTTATGTCTAACCTATAATTGAGTGTAGGCTTTCACGACCGTAATCTATAGTAGAAATGTCTTTCGGGTGATGTCGTGTAGTTAATATTTTACTTGACGTTTCGCTGACCATGCTGTCAACTTCTTCAGAAGATTTCTAAAGACTTTAGAAGTCTTTAGAAATCCTCTGAAAGACATTTCTATTATGTCTAACCTCTTTTTAGAATTTACCCAAATTATAAAGTCAATTATCTACTCCATTTACAAGATAATGAACAAAAAAGAAAGTTCTGATTTAACTTCAAACAAGAAGCTTGCACATTTAACAAAAGTATGTATTAGTGTAAATGTATGATTATTATCGTCAATCAAGGACGGCAGTGGTGGAACGGTACAAAAATTTCCCTCGCCTCCTAAAACATCAAACTTAATGTAAAATTACATTACAGCAATCTTCAGTATAATGGGTATATTTCAATATAATTTCGTAAATTAATTTGTAAATTGTACAGTTGTTTGTGGTGTAAAACGTTATAGAATAGCATTGATTCAATGCTTTAGTTGCATCCCTACATCGTTTACATCATACTACTTTTGAAAGGAAGGTCTTTCGTTATCAATGTATTTTTGGAAAATTAAGATTTTCAGCATTTGCTGTGGTCAAGAACAATCACTATCGCAATTGAATAAAGGAGACTTAGATTGTTTGTAGAACATACTGTAGTTAATGAGAAAGTGTTTAATGGTTAGATCCTGACTCACACTCCAACTATCTTAGATATACTATATTGTTGTGTAGAAACAGCTACTATTACTTTTCGCCATCACGGTAGAGATGAGTAAAATTAATTATGTTTTAATAACAGATTATACAGTTTCCTACTGGAAGAACAAAGTGTACTTGCGCTCAATTTTAAAGATTTTGTAATCCTGATAACAAACCCACTAATTGTACATGAGGCAAATAAAAACACACCTTTACTTATTGCTGCAACCGAAGACGACCGAGTTGCATTCGATTTTGTTCAATTATGGCTCCAGGGACAAGTACTTCCTGAAGCAAATATGTTTGTGGATGATTCAAATGCAAGTGCTGGAAAAAGTATTTTAAGAAACTGTTACCTTGCTTAATACGTACTTGGGACATAGGCAACAATAGGGTGACTCCTTGCATCAAGACCAAGCCATATGTACAATCATCCTTTTGGAAGGGTCCTATGAAAGGTCAAATTGTTGTACGCTCTAGTGTAAAGTGGGTCCTTTTCAAGATTGGAATATCCTTAACTATAGCAACGATGGCATGCCCTATAAAATGATGTGACTAGGCATTAACTTCAATATGATTCGCTTCAAATATAGATTTGCAGAGACCTATATTTTAAGGAAATCCACAAATTACAAGCAACACTAAAGAGGTAAGTGATTAACGTAGGCGGGTCGCCAGGAGGAAGTTCGTCGTCGCCAAAAATTCGCCAAATTATGGGAACGAGTGATGTTCTCGACTTGAGACTCCACCACCTAAATGCCAGTTTTGATATACTGAACATGGCGCATCGTTACATTTCAATCAATCTCAAATCTCTAGAATTAGAACACAAAGATCCAACAGCGTCAACCGGATCCAGAGAGGAAAACGGGAAGAACATATACCGAGACAGAAGAGTACAAAGAATGGCTGCGTCTAGTGTAAAAGAGATCAAAGAGGTGGGATTAGTAGTGATTGCTCCAGTGAAATATGCAATTCTTCGCAATTCATGTCATAAACGTGTGATATTACACCATATTCTATAAAAACTAAAATTCTAATATTAGTAGCATTTAGCAAACGAATTTCGGCGTATTCTCACAGCTGTTCCACAACACTTCGTGTGACTACTAAAACGATGATATACGATGCATTGAACGACCAATGGTTTGTGTTTGGACTAATACAATACGTAATCATTCAAAAAAACAAATAATGTATTCATTCACTTAACAAGGAAATTGTTCGGAAAATAACAAATACTTGTTCCTAATATTTATACAAAGCAGAGCAAATCATGAACGCTTGTACAGCCATCTAGTGGAAATGAAGTACCAACAAGAGATAATTATATAACTGCTCCCATTCTTCATTATACATAACGCTAAAACGCATATTATCTCCTAAAATAACCAATGCCGGCAATTAATTCAATTGTTGCGGAAGAAATGAGCTCATAACTAATTAAAGATATACGGGAATAATGTTCGGAGATGTTCTAGTCATGCCGCTATTCACGATCAGGTACACGAAATGCGGGCGCAGGAAATACAACTAGTTTAATACAAATCTTGACCCTTGTTAAGTTTGCGATAACCAAACACCGTCGGACATATCCATACAGTTCGGCTGAATTAAACGACGCGACGGGATACCCTGATCTCCACCAGGAGCAATTAAATTTGCTTGGCATAAATTCGCTTCCCCTATTCCCAGTCTCTGTAACATTCATGGAAATGAGGAAACTATACAGGCTGTACATGAAATGTGAAAAGAAATTATTTTTGACAATGTGAAGATTTTTACTTCATCCTTTTCTTTTTCAATCAATGTTAATAAATTAAATTAAATTAATTTAGTTTTACTTGGTTTGGGAATTTCGATTCAGTTTTTTCTTTGTTTTTTAAAAAAAAATTGCTACATCTTACGTTTTTATACCTTTAATTCTACGAAAAATTAAACCTTTCTTTCTTTTTTTTTTCCTTTTTATACAGATATTTTGCATCATTATGATGTGCATCTGGAATCAATTTAATTTCAATTTTATATGTAAAACTTCGTTATCTAGTCGATATAAACATGTAAATGTAAAAAAATATTATTTCACAAACACAACACGAATGAAGTTTTAAATTTATTCATTTTATTTTGAACTTTAAGAAATTTATTTTTCTTAATTCCAACTCTTTTTCAATATAATTTCTATTTAAAATTTAAAATCTTTTTCTCTTTCATATTAATATATATGAGCATGTTTCCTCTTTGTTATATTATTTCTTTCATAATTAGATTGTTATACATACAGAGTTTCTCACGGTAGCTGTTTAAACAACCGAACTTTTTCAACATTGAAGATGATGTAATTGGTCATCATATTTTGGACAGCCTGTATGCGATAAATGAATTGTCAATGTGAATTTCGAAAGTACGATTCTTGTGCTTCCGCCTACCCCAGAAGCGCTTACCGCCAGTCGAAATTGGGTAAAAGGCGCAGTATTAAAAATAAGGCTACATATTTCAATATCTAAGAAACAAGTAAAAATAGGGAAACCAGATGGAACACATCATGAAATTTTGTCAGGAATCCAAAAATGAGATAATATACGGGTCGTTCCGTTCAAAATAAGGAAGTTAATGGTGACTTCCGGTATAACCGGGAGTGATACGACCTTGAAAAATTCATAATTCTAAGTTTTTTTCTATCCACGGAAACTTCTAACGAACGGCTACCATGAGAAACCCTGTATATATCGCTTAAGTTATTGATGTAATATTCGTCGTTTATTGCATTATTGTGATTTTTCGCTTGCCACATTTAATTAAATATCCCTTTGTAATAATTATATTCAACATTTAGTATTTTTGTATCATCAAAACTGAAATTGTAATTGTTTTCTAGTGCATGTTTCGTTAACGTTGTTGCGTTATGGTTCTGTATGGTAATGCTATGTTTATATGCATACATTCTCTGCAGTGTATTGTCTTAATTGGCCTGCTGTAAGGTGTCTCCAGAAACTGCACATAGGAAAGAGTACACATTGAAGAAACTTGACGGTAAACTAAAACCCAAATATACTATTCCACTAAAATATTTTTTTTATAATTCGACACCGTTATACCGAAATTAACTGTCCACTTTGTTATCTTAAATGGAACAAGCTACATCTTACAGTTTTTATATTCTTAATTCAACTTTAAGGTTTGTTTGATAAAACACATAGTAAAAAATAGCAACATCGTTGTTTTATCAAAGGGATCTTAAAATTAAATTAGGAATTCAAAAATGTAATAGTATATAGGACGTTCCATTTAAAATAACAAAGTTGACAGCTGTTTACGGTATAACCGGAAGTGTTAAATTAAAAGTATTTTGGTTCAATAGTACATATCTGCGTTAGCGCACTGTTAAGTGTTCAGAATTTTCCAAAATATAGTTCCCAGTGAAACAACCTATACAGACATCTTCATAATTTTGACTATTTAACTTATACATAGTGTGTGTTTGTTTATTCGGTTCTCTTGGTTGTTTTGTGAAAAAAATGATAAGTATTCCGATCATTTTTACCATCATCAATAAAGGATTAAATGTGCTCTAATTCATGCGTTTTTCGTTTTGCTCACTACCTTTTTAAATAGAAATATCTACCGAAAGTGTTTAGATTACGTGCCTGGAAAATGTCGCTTTAGAGCAGGGACTATATGGTATTTATGTGGTAATACTTATCAAGTTTTATCAGCAAAATAGTACATAGAAACTACTTTGATCATTGTTTACGAACCTAAAACCTGCTTATTCCTCCAATTCAATACCTTGAACATATAAACCTTTGATATGTATCCATTTTTCGTTTTCTTCAAGATTCTCATTTAGCATGAATTTTAGAGATAAGGTTTAACTCTCTTTTAATCAAAAAGTTATTGATCTTTAATTTTCTTGAAAAAAAAAGGCATATTATATAAAAGAAAACAAATTTCTTCAAAATCTTCAAATAATAAATATCTATCATCTTACGACAACAATCATAGTAACATTGTTTTAAAGGTGTTATTACAGAAACCAACAAAGTGCCTAAGTATAAAATGCCCTCCTTTTCTGTTTTTCTTTTCCTTTGTGCCCAATTTGTCCAACTCTCTCCCCTCTTTGATAAAAATATCACCTCATATAACTGACAAGTGTTCGCCATGCATACCGCGTACGCACAAATCGAAATGAAAATACGAAGCCGGAATACCAAAATACAAAGCCCGTATTTATATGAAAAGGCGGAACATATAAATTTTTCAACGCGAAAAAATGTGTTGCTACAGCAACGTCATAAATTTAAAATGGAAACTGGTAACATTTCTCGAAATGTTGTATATAAAATTCCCTCCATGTTAAAAGCTCTACTACCCTGTAAAAAGGCACACCTGTTATTTTCAGAAAACATCATCCGCAACGAAAGAGATTTCAAAATTGAATAAAACGGCGCAGATATTTTTACCACCTTATTACTAGTGTGGTTTGGTAAAGTCTAACAGATTCAAAGGACCATTGTAAAAAAGGAAAAAAATTAACCATGAATAGAACTGGAACATCGGAGCAAACTTTTCTTCGTGTCATGCTAAAATCAATGAGAGAATGTTTTCGCACTGCCGCGCTATAAATCATAATTAGGAGAGAATTTTTTTTTTAAATAAAAGAATTGCCTTGAAATATATATTTCCATGATAATCTTGGTTTAAACTTCGCCAGTAAAATCTCGCTGAAGTTAACTAAATAAACTTGCTCACTAGACTCCAACAAATTTGCTTCGATCAGCAAACAAACCATGTTGTCTAATAACGTTACGGTACATGTTAAAGATGTTCAAGGACTTTAAAAACAGTAGGAAGTATAGATATGGATAAGGGAGATTGAGGCTATGAGGCCAACCTCGCTATTTCAAAAACCGCGTGTTTTATTCTGTTCGAACATGAGGCTACCAACGCTTATAGTCAAATGCCAACAATACGTCGAAGAGAGATGTTGTATCAATGCTAGTTAGAGACCTATACATTATACATGATACACGTTTAACTACAAATGAGTATAAAAATGCTTCGGTTAGAGATATTGCAATACAATTACTTGTACTTAATAGTTCTGTAACATAGTTTAGTATGTATTTCGTTGATGATGTAACGAGGCAATAAGGCTAGGGTGGCCCGGTTATCTCATGTTTATCTTCATAATTTGCTTAATATTAGTTATTTTTCTCTTTTAAAGATGGTCAGCAATTACCAAAGAAAAACACAGAAGGTCACTTGGGCCGAAGAGACTATGGCAGAAACTTGTGCTCAGGTAGTTAGTGCAGAAAGATTGTAGTTGGGCTGATAATCCTACGTGATATCTGAGATTTTTGTTTTTTTTTTGGTTTTATAAATAGATATTACTTGATTTCTTTAAATTTGCCACGTTAATAACATTTAATAAATAAATATATCTATTTTTCGTTAATGAAACCTATGCTCATTACATTTAGGGTAATTAGGCCAAAGGCCCCAATCTCTGGGATAATGAGATTATATGCATAGTCGATATAATTCACTTTTAATATTTAGAATTGCCTGTGTGCATAAATGCAGGATGAGAGGCAACATACCATTAAAGTTTACTTCCTATGGACGACGTCAACATTTTAAAAAATGGTAGCAATATTTTTAAACTTTCTTTTAGGATGCTCCATTGCCCCGATCACCAGACTACACTTGAAAATTGGAAAAACATGCATCGTTTTGTACTGGTGAAGAACGTATTCGCTGTTTAAATTAAATAAATTAAATAGATGAGTTTCGCCAAAGATGGATAGAGAGAATTCAGGAATTCTACCCGGGCTAGGATTAAAACGATGTTTAGTGCCAAGAGTTTACCGAAAAAAAAAATAGAGAATTATTGATTTTTCTAAATTAGTTAATTAATTTATTTCCGCCGTCAGGTCCGAGAGTATCCCTAAACACTCGGCAATTTAAAGTAAAACGTAAATTGTGATATTTTCATATAAACTCGAAGGTTACGCGTAATCAAACTTTTAAACTTAAACACCAAACATCTGAAAATACAATACTCTCAGCCAAATATGTGATATACAGTGATAGTTTGAACTAAACTGAGAAATTTTAAGATCCTTTAAATCCTGTGTTCGTGATAGTGTCGTTTGGTCCCGGCCAATTAAGATAAACCTTTCGAATTACAATTTGATATGAAATTTTAATTAACATTCTTGATTCTAATAATAGCGTACCATAAGAGGACGCAACTTAAAGACTGGCTCTATGATATTTTGATTCTGAGCAACCTTTAAACATGGAGTATTCTTAACGAGAAATATTCAACTCATGAAATTATGCTAAAGATACAATAACTGTAAATCGTCGCTATGAAGAGATAAATTCTCTTAACGTTTCTGCGACAGAAAGAGGGAAACCTGAGGCATTAAAAAAGACTGGAAATAAAGAGAAATCGGATAGATTTTGACGTTGAACTAGTGAAGATAGATAATTGTTGAACGCATTATACGTGCCCGCTAGTAACTTTCGATGTTGTAGTTTGTAGGATTACAGTAGGTTGATGCAGATTTGAGCCTAATAACTTTGAACCATTAAAATCCTCTAGTCACATATAAGTCATCCGCAATTCAAATAAAAAGTATTTTTACATAGTTCTCATAGATTCGTATAAGCTTTTTGAGCCTTCGCTACTTAAAATGCATAATTTTCCTTTAACGTAAACAAACTTACAAACCAGAATTAATTAGAGAAGCACTTATTCATTACAGAAACGCCAGAAATTTTTCAAACAACATAAATATTCATCAAAGCAGCGGTTGTCTATGTGTGAGTACTATGATTGGAATCTATTTACATGTATTTACACTTGCTAATTAAATATCTAAATACTATAGTAAAAAAAAACACTTTGAAGAAAATGTGAATATCATAAATTGCGGATGTACGAAGCTGCTTTAGAAAAAAAAAAGGAATTTGTTAAGAGGTTTACGCCAACATAACCAATACCCATCTATTTATCGATATCCAACAAATCTTTCCCAATCCTTAATCCGCTTTCAATATACGTGACCACTTACATCCTATCTATATCCGTTAGGAAACAACGGCCATTACGTATAAACAACTGAGGAATTAACGGAATTACCTCCGGTGTTCCGCGCCAATTGCTGCAGGATTGAATTACACCCGGAGAAGTTAAGGGATGTTTACGCCGAATTGCAAACAGACAAGTTTTAACAAGCTTCTTCGATTACGAGAACTCGCTGCGCCCAAACTCATTGGTATTATCGAAATTCGACGTGGGATCGCTGTAAGTGGATAGCTTATTAAACAAGAATTAGACTATATCGATGACTATCTAACTGTGCCAGTCGTGGAAATACTTCGAAAATAAATAGATGTAAATTATAATCTGCGCAAAGTTAAGCAATACTCGTGTATAAATCAACAGCAATACTTCCGACTCCAAATAGTCAACTACATGTTCACAACGCTGTTTCCAATCTTCTTGAGAAGTTTTTAAAAATTCCTCTTTCGCTAATTTACACCCTCCATCTTAAAACACGCTTTTTGTTGCGACATTGTTCTTGACGGTATTTAAAAAATTATTTAAAAAAAGAATAAATCAGATTTAAGAAGCCCTCTTGTTGTCTTAATACTTGGATTAAGACAACAGCCCTCTTGCGTAAAACCAATAACTCTCAATTTTCCACTTGCACCACGCTTAACCTTTTTGTCGTAAATCTTTATAAGTGCGTTGTTTCCTTTCCACTGATCACTTCTGACATAATTAATGAATAACGTCGATTTTTCACTCGAAAGACGTGCCCTTATCGTCTGAGCGGATTATCTATCGTCCCGCCTTTTTGTCAAAGAAACTCCTCTAATCCGGTAAAGGATGAGATTATTGAAATTTAGAACGAAACTTTGCCATTATCGTCAATGCGCATCCAAGCAGATAGCGAAACGGTAAATGAAACAAAACGAATCCGCGATTAACACAAACAATATAAGTTCGGGTCGTAGAATTAGTTGTTGAATGTTCCCGTATTAGTGTCTGCAGAGGCAGAAGCAAAAGCAAAACGATGACGGCAGATTTGCGACCTCACGCTCTAAGTTATCTGCCCTATTTACGTCAACGAATTTGAGGTAAAACTTTATCGCGCGCTCAATGTAATCTCGCAAGAATTTCATATAATGGTTATACAGGTTTGAAATTTGGATATTTTGGGGTTAACAGCGATTGAAATTATCGATGTATTTTTTACTGTTGCTTCGTTTTACAATTTGTGGATATTGCTAAATTATCAATGAATGAAAAGTTCCTTCACCGTTTCTGATGAAATTAAAATTTGAATTCTTAATGTTAACGGTTTCTTTAATTGGATTGAGTACATTCTATATTTACATAAATTTATTCTTTTTTTTTCATTATTTAGAAGAAATTGCTTTGCCTTTCTTTCTTTTTGAGAAATTCCATTGTAAAAATCTAGGACCTATCGTTAAATTGTAGTCGTAATTGTTATATAAACTATTTCACATTACTTACTAAATTTGAATAGCGATAATAAAGCATTTTTTAAGGTACTACATTATACTAATTGTAATTGTTTTTAGAAGCTATTCGATAATGAAGATAATGTGGCAATCTCTACTCCTAGCGATAGTAGCGCATGCAGCACAATTTGTTTTTGTTGAAATTGTGCCACTTCTGTTATATCATTGGTTGCGTTTTATGTTTATTTATTAGAATCACAATGTGCTTCTGGTTTTTTCAGTTTATTTCGTTGTTAAGAATAAATGCATTTATCTATTCCCGATAAAATCACTAATAATCCAGAAACCTTTTGTTACAAGATAATTTATAAAAATCTCTATACTGCAACCGATCTTAAGAATATCATTGCAGTTAGCCCTAACCGTATTTAAAATTGAATTAATTTTTGTTTAAAACTTACGACAATCAAGTCAATATAAAGAAATGTTTCTAACTAGTGAGTTTTCTATTTCTCCAAAGTGCTACTTCCTTAAAACTTCTTAAATTTCAGACCCTCTGTCAAAAACAGTACATAAAAATTAATCGTGCTTGTATCCGTTTTTGTGTTCGCTTGTTTCCTGAGTCAAGCCTTATAGAAGCTTAAAGAAACTGACATTTCTTCCATTTAATCAATTTTAATTATGCTTCAGTGGCGATAGCCCGATCAAACTAAATTTCATATTAATTCTGAGTGTACATCGATGAAAAGTCGAAGGTCGCTGTCACTAGCGCCGTGTGGTGTGACATCCACCCAAGTGCCGCCACACCACCTACCTTCAATTCTTCAGCGGCTCTTATAGCCGCCTCATCGGATTCAAGTACTTATTTGGTAAATCTATCTCCAGCCAACGATAACTCTCTGGGGAAATGGTTAAATAACTCGTCTTCGCTGGATTCTCTTCGGGTCCTAAATCTTGGCCTTTTTTTGTAATTTCCTCCTACAAACCAGTAGAAAATATATTCTTTGGGTCTTTACAATTGTTCCCAAAATTAGATATCACGGGTTTTCATACGTGATACATGAATACGTAACCACAAATTTCGAGGTTAGTGTTCTTATTCGATTAATTTAATTTTTGTAAAATGTCTTATTTTGCGATTTTAGCATTTTTATACTGCCGAAAATTATCGTTTGGTCAGATTTTTTCAATTTTATAACATCATAATATGGAAAGTTCAATGGAAATTAAAAAATAAAGGGAAACACACAAGAATCTATTGGTTCTAGATAATATACAATTAAGCATCTCTATCACCAAAAATAATTATGGTTATTAGAATACAAAATTATAGACTATAGCGTGAAATTGTTCCTTACGAGCAAAAGTAAAGGTATCTAAATCTTATGCAATGAAGTTCCACTACCGCTAAACCTGATTTATACCCAAATAAACAGGATTTATCAATTTAATTAAAACTTTACAAACACTTTAACTGACTTCATAAGTAACTAGTGAAATTATTAAAAAGTTTTGACAGGGATTATAAGGTAAATAATGCTTCCTACCTTTCCCTTCCACATCGATTTGCTTCCCTTTTGTCACGACATTGCCTTTTTTCCGCAACGGTAGCTTCTAATATGCAGAGGCCGCTTAACAACGCGGCTCCGTAATTTGTTTGGCGAAAAAAGACTATTTCAGAAGTTTGCTAGTTAGATTCGGACTACGTTCCGCATAATGACGCACCGAATGATTAAAAAAAAGAAGTTTTCAACTTTCACAATTCGCGTTCGCTACGTAAATTTTAATAATTTTGTCGTAGAACTTGTGTGCGAAGATGAAATTCGTATTTATATTTGTATTTCCTTAAAAAATTAATATTCATCGCCATACCTATTCAATTTTCAGGGGTCCGCCCCTTCAATGGCATTATTTTTTCTTATTACATTTAAATGTTAACATTTTGTAAACATTTTCAGCATCTTCCGTTTACAGCCACAATTCGAATTTAAAATAAAACTTTTCCTCTTATATTTCACTTCTGCACCATCCCTACTTCCAGACAGAAAATTAAAAAAAAATTATGCTTGTAACCGTTCATATTTTTACGTTGATTTACTTTGTTTATGCGATAATGTCTAAATTTACCATCATGTGCAGGAAAAAGCTATAAATCTTATACGAGAAAATTAGAAAAGTTTTTATGTTATCGAAACGGTCCGAGAAAAAATTTTCGGTTTTCTCATTTCCTAACGTTGTTGGGATCGTGCTAATGTTGTGCAAAAGTTTATGGAAACGACACGGGATAATTTAGTTTACAATTATTTCTTCGTGTCCTATAAATTCTGTAACTAGAGCTTTTTCCTGTAAATCGATGGAATTAAACACTTTTCTGGAAATCTGGTATATAAATAAATAGGAACGACAATATTATTTGTAACCAAGTTAGATCCGTATTAATCAGGAAACTGCTTAAACTCCCACTGGAGCCTCTAACGATCTTGGGACCTATTAACAACAACAGTCGGAACTGCATTTTTCTGAATATGAATTTTTGCACATACGAGGGATACCTTTCAAGTTTTTAAAAAACAATGAAAGAAAAAATCTCCGAAACATGCTGTCCCGGTTTTTTTATTTAACATTCGGGCACAAAAGGAAGTCGTTCGGCGATAAATCAGGCGAAAACGGGCAATGAGAGATTAATTCGATGGTTTTCCCCTTTAAATATTCAATTGTTTAACGTCCTGTGTGAGAACTGATATCGTCATGACGATGCGACGTTGTTGACTGTTTTTCCTAATTTCATTGATGACTTTTGGCAAACAAATTGTTGTATACCATTTAGCACTAATTGTACCTCAATCCTCCAAACCAACGCTTGCGACATTTGCAGTACAATGAAAGGAATCATTTTCGTGGATGTGCTTCATGAACGACCAATTGTTGGTTTTGTTCTTCTGGAAGTACTCAAACAGTTGATTGTTGTTTAGTTTCCAGTTGCGTCTCCTGTTGCGATATTGTATACGGATTTTAAAGTTCTGTCGATATAAGCATTGCCTTACCCCGATGAACACGACCCTTTATTATGTTTGGATCAAATTGTTCGCACGTAAATATTCTTGCAAAATCTAAGGATGCCTCTATTTTAGTGTAAGTCACCTGACAATCTCCTTCAGTCGTGCTGCATCGATATTTTTTTTGAACAATAATCTATTTTGATCAACCTTCGCGAAATTCATCACTGCAAACCAGTTGTAATCATCACTTTTGACGGTACTTCTTTGTAAGAAGTTGAACGAAACGATATATTAGGTAAATAAAATCGTATTAAACAAGAAAATTCATTAAAAAAGATATGGAATGCTAGTTGCGATAGTAAGAGAAGAAGGGGAGAAGAACCAGGAAAACCGGGAAGCGGTTCATTTTTGTTATCCGTTAAAGACAGCGTACGAAATGAAGCAATACAAATGAGCAGAAACAGAAATAGTTATGTCAAGCAGAAGCCTTCGAAACAGTATCAAATAATCCAAATAAAGAATAATATTCAAATTGAAAATTAAAATGTCATGGAATAAGTAACCATTTCCATTTTGATCATAATGTGAGTTAGACGGTTTAGCACATTGTTGGCAAGTGCACGACATACAACTTCCATTACTCGGTCCCCATCTAGTTAGCAATTTGCAAGCGCACAAATTTAAGTAGCAAAAATGTAATGATTTCTGCATACGTCGACTTTTCCAATGAAATATCAATAACTGTAAAGCTCTTAATTTTACGATAATAGTACCTTACTACCTTTCACATTTTTATCCCCTGTACATTTCTCTATAGGTCAATGGGTTCTGTAAGATCAAGCTACGCAGAAAGTTATAAACAAAGAGCCGGCACGACGTAGAAAAGAAGTCGAGGTCACGTAATCCAATATATTTTTAGCGGTTGCTCCGCTTGGCTGCCGTCTTTTAATCTTGTAGCGGAAAAAGAGGCTTCGAGTTTTTGAATATTGGATCGCAAAGGTCCCAAAACACGAACGTGGAACTCACAAAGACCTACGAGCTCTGCAATAAAAGATTTCGACGAATATTTGAAACTTCAGTCGAAACAGTAATCAATTAATTAAGGAACGAACGGGGTTTTCTTTCAAACGAAAATTTTAACCTAGATCTAGTTTCATTTCACTAAAACGTACACCACTAAAGATATGCTCCCTCTTTTTAAACATTTTGACCTCGGCGATGTTTTTTTAAAACGCTTTCATGTAAAGGGAATGCTGTTGGGTTGTTATTCTTGTTTTGTGTGGTAAAAATTTCGAACCCGTTGAGAATACCAGCAACGCTGAGAGAAAACAGGAAGAAAAGTCTGCTATAAAATATTCAAACGATCTCCTTAAAATAAGCTTTTCTCCTTCACAAACTAAAGTGACAAACGATGGCGCAGTATAGTACGAAACCCTGCACAAGATATTCTGTTTACGGAACCTTGATTTATGACTTTTTGATACGTGTTGTAAAATAACGGCATTGGACTTTTTGGTTGGAATTACGGGCGATAAATTGAATGCTATAGAGATTTTCCTTTTTGTTATATGTTTGTGTTGTTATTTTAATTTGAATTTAATGTTAATTGTCACAATAAATGAAATTCACCAAAAAATTCTTTTACTTTCGATGTGGTATTTTTTTTTATATCTATAGCATTTCCGGCCAAAAACCAGGCATCTATAATTTATAAAAATTGTACATGTGCATCAACAGAACTTACGGGAACAACTGACGTAAAATTGTGAAAAGTAATGACATATTGAAATGTTGTTATTAAAAAAAAAAGGTTATTAACATTAAAGTAAAAAACAAATGTATACTGTTCCAGAATATTGAAGGAAGGATGAGCCCGATATATAGGGTTATTTAAACAAAGCTTCGTAAAAATTTAAAAAGTGACAAAGTTGCAAGGAATGAGTACTTAGGTGCTTGAAATAAAGAAGATAGTAACATTTAAACCCTTATAACTTTTTGTCTCTCTTTTGACTAGCATATATTACCAAACTGAAAAAGAAACATTTAAATATAATGTTGAAGAACTCTTCGTTGAAGTAACACTCTGTCTCTAGCAACATCTCTTTCACGTTGGTTCCAAATTGCCTTTCGCCCATGCCTCGCAGCCTGTCGAATAAGTGATTGTATAGTACTATCGCGTCATAGTTCATAGATACTCGTGTTCTACGATACGTTGGAAAGGAACCACACGAGTAATTGTAATGATAGAATTCTTTGTGAGTGCTGTAGGAGTGCTCGTGTTGGTGGATATATTGGAAGCAGGACAGAATGTATAATGATGGTAAGTAAGTACTCCGTGTCCTCTGAATAACTTCCTGCAAGATGTAGAGCAGTTCTCTTCACTTAGTACTCTGATACCTTACTTTACACGAGTAGAATAAAGCAAAGTAGGCTTTTTTAGCTGCTATATGCTGCTACATCCATCATTCTTCTTATTGCATAAATTGCAGATTAAAGTTTTTTGCTCAATTCATTTGTGTTCCTTGTAGTCCAATAAGCTGGAAATTGTTAAGCTCAGGAAATTCACAACCTTCATCCAGTTTGTCTTAAGAAAAGGAAATTAATTGAGCCAACCATTTAACAAAGTCGGTTGAGTCAGCCAGTTTTTGGCTGACTCAATCGACTTTGTTTGTTAAATATGCTCAACACTCCATAGGGCTTAAAACAACAGCATACAATTGGTTAAACCTTTTGAATTGGATCAACTTTAAAACAAATGTTCAACTAACCTACATTATAATGCTGCATATTCATGCGTAGAATCAAAAACGGATACGTGTCCGTAAGGAAATTAGTATAAAAAATGCCGATTGTGCGTCTGTTTTGTGAAACGTGCGTTTGATCTAAAAGTAATATATTTTGTAACACAACCAACACAAATGTTGGTTTCATTTAACAAAAATAATTCAACCAAAGCTAGTGTGTTCTTTTAAGTTGCAAAGTAAGTTAGACATACACGTTAAAGCGTTGAGTAAACATATTTATAGTTGAATCATCCATAAATGTGCAACGCTTCGTGGTTTATTGGATGAACCATTTCCATTACGACATTACGAAAATAGATAATTCAAATTATTCGGAGCTATACATTTTACCTTCTCGATATCAAAGATGTACATAGCACCTTCCATACTGTTGTACAGCGAAACACGACTACCCACCCCTCAAATTAGATCGAGTGTGCGGTGGTTCTGGCGATTGCAACGTGAACTGTGAAGTGGAACCATTGTCTAAGCGTTCTGTGCACTCCATTGTACAAGAACATCTCAAGCCGGCCGTGCACAGTGGCACTTCTCATCTTCAGCTATTGTTATCTGAATCAATTCGGCGGTTTTATCGCGTCCTGCGACGATACTGATTAGGCAATCCTTTTGTTCGACGTCGAAGATCTTAATGGAAAGAAAGTCCTTTATCCGGGGACGGTGTCAAATGAAAATTGTAAGGATGCTTTAAAAGTATAGTCGGTCGTGAAAGGTTTTAAAAGTCACTTTTTTGCTAACCGGCGCTACCAAAGAAAAAAAAAACCGAATTTACTTCATAAGAATGAGCTAACTCGAGAATTTTATATAAATATGTTCATAGGTGTACTACAAAGGATGCATCAGGAGTCTGTGGCTTAACTGAGGGACGTGTTTAAACCGGCACGACTCTGTACGAGCATCTATACTAAGTGGTAAATGCAGAGGTCGGTCCGCAGTATGTTTATAAGTTAAGTACGTACATACGTTAGTTCGTGAAAACTTTCTTGAATCGATGTAAAGGATATGTAGCGAAACCGGTCTTATTTTAATGGAACAGCTCTACAAGATGTTTGAAGAGTTCTTCTTCAAATGAGAGTGTCTTAAAAGTTAGCTTAACAGCGCTTCGTTCAAGCAAGTAACTCAAACACAACAAAGTTCGGTGAAAGTTTGTAATAAGTTCGGGATATATCTATTTACAATTGTAAAACTGTGTTTAATACTAAAAATAAGTCTACGTTTTACGTAACGTTATTTAAATTGTTGAAATTGATAAACTTGTGAGAAGAATAGTTTGTAAAGTAATTTCACCTTACATCCTACGGGAAGTTTGATAGTAAATGTTTTGCAAACAATTTAAATTTAACTATCAACTGTTACGTATTGTTACATGAATATTTCTCTGTATTCTAATCGCATGCATCTTCTAAGTTGCAAGTTCTATTTACTGCTGTAGCTTTTAAGGTTGTTTTTGAATGGAACAAATAAAATAAAGTTATTACTTGTTTAAAGAATGGTTGATTGTAAAGCAGCGATAGCTTTGCAGTGATGATTTTGGACTATTCTCTTTGAAAGTGGTACCAATGAAGTTCGATATTGTCACGTTCAGATTTTAATGAAACTTGGTAGAGATGTTGGTAGAGAGACAAACATTATTTGTAATATTTTTGGTTGGGCAACCAACACACTAGTGTTAAGTAAGAAACATAATCTTATTTCGTCCTTTAATTTCTAATAACTGTTTAAAATATTCATTTTCTTTTGCATTGTAGCATTGTAGTTAATTATAAGATGTCTGAGACAGAAAGTGGTTAGCGTCGAACAATAAAGTGAGACAGATATAACAACAGAACGACTGTTAGACATACTGCTTCGAGATTAATGAAATCACTCATTTACATGTAATTCTTATAGAAGCATACCTGAAAGTCATTGCCACCGTCATCTTTTCCAACTTCTTAAAGCAACTTTCTTCCTTGATCCAATAGAGAGAGGACACTGTTCAGAAAACATCTTTTTTTTTATTTCTGACTAACAAAGTCGTGTTACAGCCCCACGGCGTTCCATATACTCTTAAAATAACCGAATTTGCTGAGCCATTAACGAAGATGGGATGAAATTTCCTTATTATCCGCAATTTTCTTTATGATCTGCTTCAAAAATGTATTCCATCGATTTTCCATTTTTATTGCGTCCTCCTACCTTGCTAACTGTATTTAAACGCTTTCGAAAAGATGAACCCAGATCGTTTCGGTGACTTGGTTTGTATTCGCGCGACATTCGCCAAAAATAAAACGAGCTCATTTTTCGGTTTATTTCATTTCTTTCGATATAACGACCTATACTACAACTTCTACCGTCCGTAATGACGCGTAAACGTTGACAATTTCGTAATAGCCGACGATGTAGTAAAAATCCTATAAAATGCCGAGTATCTTCAGAGTTATTTCTTTCTTTTGGAATTGGAATTGAAGCCAGTGGATGCACTCATTCAATACAGTTCTCTGTAAAATGGGAAGTTTGGTTTTTAGAGCTTTTCACAAGAACAATAAAAATTTTATTTGCGATATGATTCCAACGTTCTGCAAAGTGTATCAGAGAGCGGATAAGTGAATTTTTATATTTATAGGTACTCGGTTCTCCTAGTATGATAATATCTTACGAATGTACATTAGTCTTCTCCTTCCAAACAGCTGTACTTAGCTGAATCCTGCGTAAAGTTGGGAGGATCTCCTCGTCATTGTCTCTGTCCATCTATATGATTCCAATAAAATTTGTGTTGTTTTGTAACTCATCAATTGCACCACGCAATACACTCGTAGCTACACCTAGGCCCAGGTGTAACTCAGACCCTGTAAATTTTTAAAACTTCTTTTAGAGCTGTCTAACTGTCAGAGAGAATGCAAATAGAATCCCGTCGGTATTGTCAACGCAGACTCTCTATTTATATGATATATATCTCTGTTGGAAAAACTGTGATATATTGCCCAAGTAACGCAAGTAATTTGCAGACCTGGTTTTCATCATAAATACCTAGTCAAGCAATAGTATGTAAAAAATTTTAGTTGTTGGTTTTCTCTCCTCTCAATTCTTCCTAATTTGATTACTTTCAAACGTTCACCATAGGAGATCTTGGAAATTGTTATGTCACTCCTCAAATCAAAAAAAGAGTTTGTTACTACAGTTACTATGCTAATGTGCACCGAACTGCTGCAGGTTTTTCACTTATTAGAATTGTTTAATCTATATGCTTCTAGTCTTGCCCCTACCTTAATTTGAATGTCAAAAGGAGGTAAATTTTGGTTTCCATAGTAGCCATTGAAGAGCTTTAAATGGCTCTAGGAATGGTCTTGAAGAACACTTTCAAGGTTTAGCAATCATGCAGCTAAGTGCATTAAAGAACCTCACGCCTTCATCCTCATAAACTGTATAATATAACCATTTGCTTTGTTGCTCTTAGCAAATTGTTATAAATAAAATTGTCTTTGACTAGATGTGATGACTATTTGAGATCATCGTTACTTGCTTACGGCAACCATAATAGAGATATCTCCTTAAATACATCCACCAGCTCTCATCGCGCTTGAAATAACTCTTTTATAAAACTAATATCATTGTTAACGTGATTGGTATTTTTCTTTCGTTGTCTATTAGAAGAAGTGCCTGACCATTTTAGCTCCCAGGAAAGTATTTGCAATCATCCACCACAATACATACGCTTTTCCAAATTAAATTACATTAAATCACACTAAATTACGGTAATGTCCACATAAAGAACGCTCCGTGAACGTTTCCCAGCAGCCGTTCACTTAAGAAGTATCCACTTCGGAGAACGAGTAGAACACAGGTGACTCTCCGTAAAGAAGTTTAATTTCCTTCGGGAAAAAAAGAAAACGACTCTACCGCTGGGAAGGATATTAATTTTCCACCGGAAGATTCCAAACACTCTAACGGATATAATTAACCAACCCACTCTATATTGCATTAAATAAATCCTTCGCATTAGAAACTTACCTTTCAAATCTTTGGCGTAATTAAAACAATTTGAATGTCAATATAAGGACAGAAACTAGTAATAAGTATCTACATACTTTAGTCTTTACATTACTTGTTGCATATTGACTAAATTTATGGAGCCATTAAATCAATTAAAGGAAAATTTACTAGTAATTAAGCAAACTTAGATAAAAATACATGGTATTGGGTAAATCGCAGTACGCTTATTACAAGTCAAAAGCATGAGGTCACAAACTGCATCACAACATATGATATCGATGATAACAGTAGTGCAAAGTATTAATTGCTAATTAAGCTGCAAAGAAAGTAAAGTATGTAAATGTAAAGTAAATAAATAGTTAAATCTGACCGTAATATTCCAATAGAAAAATTGAATCTTCTTAACGTGTATCAGCGATAGGTTCAGGCTACTACAGTAACCAACATACTATCAAGGTAGATATTTGTGGTGCCTCTAAACAGCACGTTAAATCCCACTAATATACTGGAGAATTTTCCTGGGACATTCATTTTTTTATTTATTGGAATAGGTTCATTATAAGCACTTTTGCTAGTCAAAATCGGATTCGGGTTAGGTTTTAGAAGTTTGAAAGCATGAGCAACAAATGAATGAAGCTGCTACGTACCCAGATATTGCACTGTGTCATATACGAAACGTGGATATTTAAAAACACTGAAGATTTCGTATTTTCGACTGATTTGCCACCAATTTTTATAATCCACAATATCATGATAAAAAAATTTCTTACCTGAAAACAATTTTTGGCTTTGAAATTCTTCTAGAATATAGACATGGTTTAAGTTCTAAACATAAGCCTTTCTTCCACTCAACTTAGTTTAGTAACCACGTCCTGTATACACAACTAACAAAGTTTAGATCTACGTACTTTAAACGAAACAGTTATCTTATCTTAAAAACGTAATTTTTTCGACTTAAACCCTTGTTCTACTCGCCGATGTAAGTATATTCTCGGAATTTCCTTAAGAGAAAGAAAAGCGAACTCAAAGTAAGATTGGAGATAAAAAAAAAGATAATTAAGCACAGTAATTAATTTAGTGCCTACTAATGAAGAAATCAAATTGAAATTAGGCATCTAAAAGGTAGAAAGAATAAATTCACAACAATTCGTAATGTTCAGATATTTGATAAACAAAATACCGTCTTTCAACCAACGGCCCAACCTACAATATTAATCTGCATTCCTAATTTTGAGAAACTAAAGAGACATCTTCCTAGATAGTAAATAATTGGCGAAAGATACTATTACAAAATTTAAATGTAACAATTTCCTTAAGGTACATATGAAACCCCAACTTAGTGACGTCACAGATGTTCGGCTATCTCTAAATTTTCTTGGCATAAACAATAAAGTTTATTTTAAATTTCCTTAAGTTACACTTGTGATATTGTAACAGCTACACGTTACGATAATGATAATATCTGTATTTCTTTAAATCCCCTTTGCCATGATATAACACCATTCCTACTGTTATTATAAATATCACCCGTTACATCAAATCCGTTTCTTTAATACAAAGTTCTCTCTTGTTTCTTGTTCAAAGCTTTTACTTCGAATGAATTTTTGTTTAGATTACAACAAGACTATGTCTTCATATATCGCTTCTAAAAGTTTCTAGTGATCTCTTGACGAGTTGAGATCCATCAAAACATCCCTATTCATGAATTGTTTCTCTTTAAGAATTTATTTAGAAACCGTTACAAATAATATTTTATGAGTAATACGGTCCAGAAGAATAAAACTCTGTTTATCATAAACTTATGCGCGAGCTACTGGTAACAATAAAACCGAAACCGTATTCAACTTCATCCAGAAATATGTTTCCAAATGTAGAACTCCATATATCTGGAAAAGTTTTAGCAAACATAGCTCGAAATTTGCTTTACCAAATACAATAGAAAACTACCCGTATCCCTATCTTACTTCTCTCGCGAAAACCCTTCAACGCTCCTTTCTTCTCTTCTCACTCACAATACCTTTATTTGATTTCTTTAATTTATTATTCCCAACGTTTTTCAACAGTAAAAAGTCACGAAAACTCACCGAAGCTATTGCTGTTTGGGTTCGGCGAAAACGTTTAGTTGTTCAAACACATTCACCGGCCTTTTTCGCGCAAAGTAAACTTTCCGCCTCCTATTTTGCATGCTAGCTTCGATCGCCGGCCGATAATTTAAAGGGAAAACATCTCCCTCTGCGCACGTGACCCAGTAAATCGCGATTGTCGAGAGAATCGTGAAAGGAACCGGTCGTCGTTTAAAAATGAATAGCATTATGTACCCCTTTGAGCAATTACAAATGTAAATGGCGCACTTACTCGTTAAAGCGAGATGAATCTCGAGGGTATTTCTCGATCGTCTTGCTAAGTGTGTATTTATTTTTTTTATTGAGATCGTAGAAGATAAAAAGATGTTTTATTTTTTACAATTTTACTATTAGACCTTTATTCTTAATGATTTATAGTAATATAAATTCTAACATCCTCAGAGGAGTGGATATCAAGATATTTTGAACCGCATGCCATAATTCTCTAATACGCCAACTTTCCAGAAATCTATTCGGTGAGGCCACAACATTTTAATATTTTGCACTCCTAATCAATTCCTAACCTCTTTGGTGGTAACTTTTAGATCCGTATCGAACTATTGTATAGACTAAAGGTGGCCAGTTCCACTACCATTTTTTTTTTATCATGTTATCTGGAAAACACAAACATGAAGACGAGAACAGAAGATTTAAAGCAGAGTGGAAAGAAGAATTTGCTTTCGTGGAGATGAACGGAAAACCAATGTTCCATCGTATCACCCAGATCTCAGTCCCATCGAGTTGATCAGAGCTACCGTTAAGAACAATGGTGCAGCAGGAAATGTAGATGGAGGTAAACGAAATATATAAAGTAAGAAAACTTCAAAACCAGTTAGGCGAAAGTTACTTTTATAAACACCTGCAATATTCGGTACTTCATAAGTTCTGATGTGTTTATTTAGTACGTCGAGTAAATACAATCCATAAAGTAAGATAAGCAACTTTGTCAAGTGAAAACTGTTGCCACAATGAAGTTTGCAATAGAAAATAGAAAAAATACATACTAGGATAGAAACGTTATTTGCACCTGGACTTATGAGACAAAATACCCAATGTCTAATGACGCCCTTAACTTTAACGCCTTCAGTTTAAATTCTAGATCAATAAAGCTAATTTAGCTCTGATTCAGGATGTCGAAGCGATTGATTTAGTAATCCGTAGCCTCCAGGAATCGCCAACAAAGTGAATACTCCGTTTATCTTCTGTCTGGTAACGAGAACATTAATTAATATCCAACTACAAATGTTGAAACCTCCCTTCACTAGTTTAACTCCACGAACAGAAATCGTAATTAAAATTAATAATCCTCTGTTTACCGGAATATTATCAAGTGTCTTCATTAATCACCAAATCTCCGCCGTCGATCGACAGTAATTAAGTAGAAAATAACAATCATTAATCGACTTCAGGTTCACCTAGGGCAACGCCTCATAGCTTCTTCTTCCTAGCTTTCCCACTCCCATTCATTTCCTCACTGTATCCCTCACCCCTTCGTCGAAATTTATCGGATTAATTTCACTTCGTAGAAAACCAAAGCTATACAAGAAACGAAGTCGAATCGCGATAAATTAGAAGGGTGCGAAAGAAACGGATTGAAGCCGATAAAGAGAGCACCGAAACTAAGATAAAATAAGAAATCCGCCGATTTATAGACGGGCCCCCGTGTCGCCGTCGGCTTGCAATTATAATCTCGGCGGAATTTAATTGCCTCGCTTACCTTTCTCGCTGCCAACTTTACAACAACGAACGGTAGCAGCATCTGCGATTAATGGAAATGACGCTGGCAATTCCGTATGCATTGGCTTGCCTGGATACTTATTTCTGGGGAAATTTATATTAAATAATTTAAGTAGATAGTTACGTGACTGATGTACTAAATGCAGGTGGAACAGATTAAAGAAATGGGATTTCAAGAAAAGTGGATTTTATGATTCTGCACCTACAAACGTCTCAAATATAATGTTTGAGCAGCTATTATTTCCGATTGAAATGTCATCATGTTTAAGTTAAATATATTCTTTGAGAAATTTACACTTTATATTATCATAACAATATCGCATATGACGAGCGTTCATTCGGAAAAAGATCAGAGTATACAAAGACAACCCTTATAATGCGTAGTTAGGCAATTCAACACACATTCGCTAAACGCCAACATTGCAAATTATGCTTTTAATTTCATAGAAATCTTAATTTTATTTCCCCATTTGATTTATAATAATAGTTTGTGAAGTTGATAATTTTTTTGGTTGTAAACTAACTATATTAAAATGTAAATATTGGTCATTGTAATTAATCATAGAAAGTGTAAGAAGGAAGGTAGTTAGAGAACGCGAATGTCGAAATGGAATAGAGGTATCAACAAAACGACGGTTAAACACAACGTCTACCCCTAGCGCTGTGCAATTAATCAAATCACCCCCGACTTTTACATACAATTTATATGGGAAACCTACGTGAAGGTCATTGTTACATTCATCTTTTCCGATTCCAGACGCAATTTGTCTATTTTGAGCCAGCAAGCGAAAAGGGTTTTAATTTATTACTTTCAGCAACGGACGCCGCTGAAACTTGGAAACAAAACTCTACGCTGGTTGCTTTTAAAATTTCATATCGGCTTAGCGTCTCCTTTGATTTTACCAAGTGAAACATTCAGTATTATTCGTATTTACTTCAACATTTATAAGTACGAGCTACCTATTTCCGGTTAATTCGCATTTATTTCAAATCTTATTCAAAAATTTTGCTACTACAAGGAATATTTCCAAGTCGTATCAATATTTTCCTACCAGAGATTCATTCCGGTCTTTTAGCCAGCCGAATTTGCCAGCGAAGACGTAGTCCCACCAAGTGCCCCAATTTTTCCCGCCAGTTCCCGATATCTTCGCAGAGGACAACGATTTTTAACGTTAGGTCCAAGAGAGAACAATAAAGAAACAACAACCACAACTATCTACGTGTTTTCTTACCTGTTTATTTGCCTTATGTCCTTGTAATTGTACCTGTCCTACCCATATCCTTCGAATTTACATCACAATTTGAAGTTAGTTTCCCTATTTTCAAATTAATTCTCGCAAGCCGTAAGGATTTTATATTTATTTTTAATTTAATTTACAGAAAGGGTATCTACAAACGCTTCCGACCCTTACGACCGGAAAATTTTATTAAGGAATCCCCTAAAATGATTTGTTTCCGCTTAAAAACATTGCAATATTTACTGATCTATTAGATAGTTTCCTTTGTTTCTGTAGTAAGAAACCTTTCAAGTTTTAATTTATATAACCACCTCTAAATATTCAACAAACACCACCAATACGAAAACAGACAATTCCCCCAGTCGTTTCTTCGTTTTCGAAAGATTTCTTAGGAAGGGCACCTCCTTTTATTTACATTTCATGGGTGCTTCGGCAATATAATATTTTTTCGTAATACAGATATATATCGCTTAACTTTTGTCGAAAAAGCAGCGGCAGATATCTTCAGCAGCAGGAATATTTATTGGTTTGTTTTTCTGCTCGGATACGACACCGAGAAAGCAGACCGCCTGGAAACAGCTATCCTGCATATCGCCTGACATTTAGAGATCGCAAACATACGCGACCTTTCTTGATAAAAACAATTTGATGCCATATAATGTAAATTCTATGCTAAAAAAAATTAAACAAAACCAAATTCTAATAATGCAAATACTCCTTTCGGTGTTCATAGAAGTTACGTTACGTCCATTTGAAATTCTTCTAGGAAGGACCAGTCTTAATATTCGATTTTTATTGTTGAATGCCTAACGGAGGCGCAATGTTTGCCAAATTTATTAGAAAATTTCTTGAAAATAAAACCTAAATACAATTTATCCAAAATTTATACTTTTATTACAGCTTCTGTTATAGATTCCCCATGGGAAATAGCATGATAAAAACTTCATCTCGTACTAATGGTTTTTCCACTTTAGGTTTCCGCACAACTGTGATTTATAGCATGTTCTACAAGATTAAACAAAATTTAAGACGGTAGAATCCTTAAGCTTTTATATAAAAAGGGTAATAGATAAATCTAGTTAATATTTGCTCCTTTTTTAAATTACTAGACTTTGTCAATGGGCATTACTAAATTAAAATGATTCGTGTTACTAAAGTAAAAAATACCAATGTGGAAAGTCCGCCGGACAACCTCTTACATACATGAATGTAATATGTTTTTGCCCTTTCTTTCGTGGTGTAAATAGACATTTTTGCGCCTTAAAAATATTTCAAATATGTAAAACTATGCCACACTAAAAATTAATTTATTGCTGTCCTGACGTCTACCAGATAATTAAAATTAAAATTTAATTAATTAATTAAAATTTAATTAACATTTAAAATGAATTACAATTGTCTAGACATTTTATCCGTATTTAATCTACCAACCCAAACAAATTATCTGAATTCTGATAATACAAGAGAATAAATTATTCCACCATTTTCACTTGTATTTCTAGCTATCAAACGTCTTAGAGAGATTTAACATGCTGTAAACCACAGGTATGCCAAAAATTATCCAAAAACGTAAAGCGAAAAAACCATCAACATGAGATGAAGTTTTACCATTAGCCATCCATAGAAAAATGCACTGTATGTAAATAAAGCCATTTCATAAAAGCAAAGTTCGTTTAAGAAAAGATACCTAGTACTCTGTATCTTTTTGGGAATCATCGTAGAACAGTTTCTTCGAAAAATCAATGTTCAGAGTCTAGCGAAATAAACGTATCTACTTGGTTTGGACGTTATTGGCCCTGCTATTAGTAACATGGTCGTTTTGCCTCTCGTAAAAGTTACGAGCAACTCTACATTTGCCGGTCTGTGACCACATGGCTTTGGGCACTGCGGTTGGCCTATGTCTAGCGTTTGATCGTTATGAAGTTATTGTTCATAAAAAGAGAAGTTTGTTGGGAAAAAGGAAGGATATTGTTGGATATTGGAACTGGTAAATTAATATGTACGAATTTCCGGGCTGTATTAGTTTCCATCAACAAATAGTATTTTCCAGCATTTCAATCCTTAATAATGTAAAAATATCCAGAAATCAATATGGAGAACATTTTTCTGCTTTCTGAAGACCTTTTCGAAAATTATTATGTCCTTTTTTGTAATTTCTGTGTCCTTTCCCATCTGAACTGTATGTATGGCTTACTTAATTAGAAAAGCAAGTAAATTCAAGCTGTGAACGTAAATTAAAACGCAGTCCTTTTTAAGGTTCTCCGCTACTACGTAATTTGGCAAAGTTCTGAAAACTAGCAAACTTTAACGTATAGCTGCAGGATGTTTCACCAAGAACTGCATCGATTGATATATAAGAGAGTATACAGTGGGAAATTCAGAAAACTTGACAATACACTAAAGCCAATATATTTTTAACCTTCCTTTTATACCGGAAACAGCTGTCAACTTTATTTTAAATGGAACATCCTAGGTATTATCAGATTTTTGAATTCCTAATTCAATTTTAGGCCCCGTTTGATCAACTACTATTTTTCTATTTTTCACCATATTTGAAATATTTGTACTTTCTGACAAATGGACGACTGCATGTGAACTTTGAAAATTTTTAACCTGGAGAAGTGAAACTTTGCAGAACTATTGACCGTGTAAGGTAATATTAGAAACCAAATTAATTCTTCGGAAACATTATACAGCATGTCCGACAATTCCACTTAAACTTTCATGTAAAAATAGGGCTGCCGACCATTGTGGTTGGAATTCCTTCAGTACTTCACCATCCGAATTAACATCATCATTTTGCCCCCAAAATTTGTCAGGATAATTTTGCATTCTGCAACACATGTTTCTAATCAAGACATAATCTCATACTCAAATTAAGTCGATGTAACTTGATTCTGACTGTCTACACTTCCAAACTCTAAACATACGAAAAAATTAAATTCTATAGAACGGATTTACAGATAAGTTGTTCGACAACTGGAACTGGAGATTTAATGGCTTTTGATATTCAGTATTCGAGCTGCAGGTTGTTATTTACTCTTGTTCCCGCAAGATAGAGCCAAAACAGTTCTCAGATACAACGCTTGCTTTTTTTTAACATCACACTCTTTCCGTTTGGAAACAACTTGAGTTCGTAATGGGAGGGATATTAAAGAATGCAGTGCTACTGACAATATATCAAAATGAATATACAACCTTAGCTAATGCAATAGAGCATCTGCAAATTTTCACAAATTTATAAAAAGCACTCGTTATTTTAATAGTAGCCAAATAATAGTGAAAAATTCAAGGCACAATTAAATGAAAGTAAGAGACCACAAAATATGATTTTGAATTCTGTAGGACTTCTCAAACTGAAATTGCTCAAAGGTTAAGTGTTCACGTTGTGCTGTTCAGTTAGCCTTAAATAGGTAAAACTACTGCAAACTATAGAAATAAACCAGGAAACGAAAGTCCAAAATAACAGGCAAAGAAGAACGTTTATCAGAGAGGCTTCCTCTTCGGGATATGTCTGCAGATGTCTGCAGGAATTAATGCAAAAGGTGGTCCAAAACGATCAAGGATTAAAATATTAGAAGACAAGAGGAGTGCTGTTATTGTCTGAGATCAACAAGAAAAGCTATTTAGAATGGGCAAAAAGAACCAACATTGCTACATGAATAATCAAGCGTAGGTATATAGAAGTTGTAAATACAACATTTAGGCCTTTGTAAGAAAATTTTTTTCAAGGGGTATTTAGAAAAAGAATTTTTCCAATAAGATTATGTTCTCCGCCACATAGGTCGAAACGCTAGGAACTGAATACATAAAAATGGATTCCACCTTCTGAATTGACCTAACCCAATTTGAAGAAAGAAATCCAGTCCAGCATATGTAAGAGTTTGCAGAAGCTCAACGAGAGGATTACAAACTTCCTTCAAAAACAGTACTTGTACATAGAAAAATATTACACCAGCCCATTGTGAAAAGTAGGTGGATATAATGGCTAAATGTTTACAAGCATTAAAGGCCGAGTAGGTCATACACAATATTAGTTTACGTGTAGAATTTTATAATACAGCTATCGTTGTAAATATATTTCAATAGAGTTTTAAGTTTTGCAAAGTTTAAAGTACTTTGTTTTATTGCCCAGAGCTATAAGTACATTGAAAAGTACAAACTGTTTATCATTTTTATAAGTAAAAATACGTAATACTGCACAACTTATAGGAAGCATAACAAAAAAATAATTATTAAAGCACTACCATTGAACTAAGATATTTAGCAGATATAAAATAAATGTTAAACATTCAACTGAAAACACATTCGTATAAATTTCTCATCAAATGAAATTTTCATTTACAGTTCAGTCTGGTTTTTACGAAAATAGAAAATATTTGTTCGAAATGTAAATGGAAAAATGGAAATTACCCTTGTTCATGATTCAAATATAGGAGTAAACAAACAATAAAAAAAATGAAATTACCTGTATTTTTCCACAACGTTTTTTATTTACTTGTTTACATGTTCCCAAACAAATTGATTGTAGGCAGATAATTCCAGGTTCTTTTTTACGATTGATTAAACTACATTACATATATTTCTGAAGATTTTTTTTTATAAAACAAATTACTCTCGTCTCCCAAAAATGAATTTTCACTGACGCACAACAACACATATATATTTCAGATTGATTTCTACTACGTTCTCATATTTCCCCTTAGTATCTCACTGCTTTCTTTTGTCAAGATCCCACTTGGAAGAATATATATTTATTGTCGGCGAACACATCAAGTACAACATTGGATATGATACGGTACGCGTAAAATAATAGGAAGAAAAGGAGGGAGATAACCCGAAGCGAATTCAAAAGGGAAGAACCGAAGAAGTGTTCGGGATGGTTTCGGAATGCGAGAGACAAGCTGCGATGCCACAATGGAAAACGAGATGTTCGGCAAATTCATTTCCTTTAATAAATGGGGACGCCTTTCTCGACGCCGACGACACCACTTTACTTTCGCTCATTCACCCTTATTTCAAAAGAATTTCCATTCAATTCCGATAGTTGTAAATGGGCCGGGCAATTTTCGGTCGCGTGTGACGAATAGTACCCTTCTATTGCAGCTGGTGCTACATTCGATAGGACAATAACCGGGCGCGATGGCGGTATAATGTGTTGGTAATATGTATCTGATGCGCTCACGCTTTATTTCCTACAAGAATGAAGTATGCATTCGGATGATGGGCGGGTACTGTTGTGACAGTGAAAGGAAAGAATAACAAGCGAATGCGGATGTGTATAACTTCTGTTTTTTACATTTTTTAATTAGGAGATGTTATCGTTTTTTTCGTTACAAATGAATCCATACTCCAAAGCTTCAAGGAGAGCACATAGTAAAGAAGATACAAATGTAGAAAATAATATGGTTCGGACATGTGCGGAAGGCAGGAACAACAACATTAACATATGTGAAGCTGGGAAGTGCACCAGGAACTAGGAGAAATGGCTTCGAGAAGAAAATCTAACCGGGACAGGAGCTAAAATCGAAAAGGAGGATGCGTAATAGAAATCTCAGAATATGTAAGAAACTGTGAAGATATGAAGATGGGGATTGATTCGCCCCCAAAAGAACGATACAACTCCACAATGAATGTTTAGCCACTATACAAACTGGTTCATATTCGACCTTCATCGTGGCAATCTCGCTTATTCTAAAGAGAGAGGGTAGGTTGAAATTTGGCAAAGTTGCTAAATTTCCTGTCCGTTATCAGCCTAAAAATAGGCCTGTGACAAATGACCTTCGAGATTTTTTGAAAAAATCAAAAATTATGATTTTCTTCTTTTACGTCCAACACCTTTATTCGTCCTTGCAAAGCAAAACTAAAAACACATGCTCAAGACCATTTTTAATCTTCTATATAGGCGTACTCGAAATATTTATATGACGTTTCAGTTCTTTCTGTCCATCATCAATTTTCTTATTCCTTACCAGAGCCATATTGAATTTTGGCAGTCAGAAAGAATTTTTTTTTTGACTTCGATCATGCTTTCAATTTATCATTTTTTATCTTTGGCAGAAGGACGGGACATTATTGGACAGTACAGAATTCCATATGGTATCGAATAACTTCAGAAATCGCTTCTTTAAAAATATTTTCCGTTTCGATAATTAGTTTAATTAAAAATGGTTGCCGCGCATTTTCAAAACTCTATGTATATGGCACTAATTGCATATTAGCTTTGTTTCCCTTCTTCTTTGTCGAAAGTATGGGCGATAATCTTTGCTCTTGGGAGATTGTGGTGATTATTTCTTGGAATTTCTTTGTTTAATATGGTAAAATTCTTATACAGAAACGCTGCGTAGAACAGGGGTGTTATTGAATTTTAAAGCACTGTCAGATGTTAACAAAATTACAAAAATCAACTCCAAAAATTCGCGGCATCTTTTTTTCTGCCAGCCGATCTAGTTTCTTCATAAACTTGTAGTAAAACTAAGAATGTGTGAGTAATGCAAAGAATAGATAGATCGACCTTTATTTAAGCTTAGAGCGTCTGACAAATTTTTTATTTCTTTTTCGTTGCAGCCAATATTCAAGCAAAAAGAAGGTTCTCTTCCTAAAGTAAAAAACACCTGAGTAAGTGTTCGGGTCTACCACTTATAAAGTTAATGAGTACCACAAATTTTAGATTATAAATTTTAGTTTGCAATTCTTTTGTACTTTTCCGGGTCAAATTCTTCATGCAGGACGCCATTACTTTTTTCCCTTTGTTTTCTGATGCAATTGAAACTCGTTTTATTACCACGTCCGAACGGGAAATAAAATAGAACAATAAAAATCAAGTAATCTTCGGAACGAAACGGACCGAACTAGCCTTCCAACTGGTACCCATTCTATTCTTTCCATTCCAGCAGACAGCGTCCTTCGCCTTGTCGATTTTCCAAGTTACGGAATGGGTCCAGGGGAAATCACGAATACCAATATGCCTGGCATAATTTCAAGCTTCATTAAATCGCGTTCAATATATGCTTTCTAGTAGTAAGTTACAGTTTGCAATATCGATAGGGTAGGGGAGAAAATCAACGTCTGCCTCTTCGAGTAGATGCGCTCGTGAATGAGAGGTCTCACTGACTCCCCCAACTTTCAATGATCGTTCTATCTAGGTTGGCTCGTTGCCGCTTCCTCTAAAGCATGCTAATAAAATTATAGAGTCGTCTGCTTGCAAAAAGGCTGTGAACACATCAACGGTAAGAGGAAGATTTTATTTCTTGCAAAGAGATAAATTTGATTTTATAACGAAGTAGACCGTTTAGTTTTTTATATCTTGTTTTGAGCAAAAAATTCGTGTAAAATATAGAAAAGTGCGATAAAAAGTCAGTGTCAGTGTTGAGTAGAGCTTCTAAAATAAAATACAAGCAAACAGCAACACAAGAAATAAAAATCAAATTAAGATATCCTGTTTCATTCAATTTAAATGTTCTGCAGGGACCATAAAACTGAAGACAGGAATTAAATTAGAACACCTACATATTCATAACTACCAAGATTTCAAAGTATTTCAAAATAATAAATATTTTTTGAAACAATCAGGTTCAATTGACGCTCCCTTCACTGTATTTAACGCTTTCGAAGCAATACAGGCCTTACCACCTGCAAAATATGAACTGTTAACCGTTTACATGTCAAAAAAATTTTATTAGTGATTCAATGGCGTGAAAATGAACAGGAACGTATATGACGGTGAGTACAGTGATTGACAACCAACGGTAAGGATGATTCAGAATATTTATTCCAGAATATGATCCGTGAAAATACATAGTCCCCTCAAATCTGCGTCATTTTGTCTTCAAACTTGGTAAAATTTACGACAATTTGTTCATACAATTCTCGCCGTTTTCATATTCCCGGACTAAGCATGAAAGAAAAAAGATTAGAACAGTAATAAAATCCTTTTTTCAATATAAGCCCCTTGGTTTTGGATGTAAGTGTTACATCGTTTCTAATCTATTATAAAAAAAATTGTCTGCAAAATAGCTTTCAACAGTCTGCGATTGTTTCCCTTAGACTTTTTTGAGATTTGGAAACATAAAATGGCCAGAGGGAGCTAGATCTGGACTATAACGTGGATGGCCAATTTTTACGAAGCCACATTTAGCAACGGCAACTTTTGAAAGTCCTAACTGGCGCATTGTAGTGGAACAACAGGACACCCTGCGTCAGTTCTCTGTGCCTTTTCAATTTAATAGAATCTCTGAGGCGATGCACTTGGCTTGCATATCACTATTCTGTTATCGTACTACCTTTATTTAGATAATCATCAAAGTTCCTTAACAATCCCAAAAAGTTTCCATTATTTTCTCTGCAGAAGGGGTGACTTTAAACATCTTAGGAGGACTGGAACTCTTAATATGCCAATGCATAGATTCTTGGTTTCACTTAGGGTAGAAAGGGGTTCGGGTTTCATCTTCGGTGACAAGTTGATTAATAATTAAATCTAGTTCGTCTCCACAAGGAGTGAAAAATTGCTTACGCATTTCCATCCGGACAGATATTTGGAATAGCGCAAGCATTCGTTTAACCTAGCTTGCACTAACTTATATCATCCCGAGGTATTCATATAGAATTCTGGAAACCGTGGTTTCTGAAGTTATTATAAAGTAATAAGAATAAGTATAAGTATAATAAGAATAAGTAAGAATAAAGTTGCTAATTGTCATGTCATTTATATCCTCCAGCGCCAAAAACTTGGTTTTTCAGGTTACATTGAAGGTGATTCTGTCAACAGACCGACGTGCACGAGGGTCATCGTCCAGTGATTCTCGACCATGTTTGTACGATTTTGACCATTCGCAAATAGTCGACTTTGAAGGACAATCATCATGTGCAAAATTTGTGAACCTATTGAACAAACAACCTAGTTAAGAAAAACAAATATAAACCGTTCTTCTAATTAATCTATGAACTGCATAGCTAAAGATCAAGTTGGCTGAAATGTTGGCCTCGCACATAGGCAACAAGTTTTGCTTCTGTTGTCAAATACCATTTGCAGCTCAAGTTTCATCAAAAATGCTTATGAAAGGCGTTTATCTGGAACTCCATTGCAGTAGACTAATTGTACAATTACTACACCGTAAAAATTAAGAGCTCATGTTGCCCTAAAAACAAATTAGTAGTGTATCACCATCTCTTACCATCTTGGACTTGTACACAGAGGATTTGTCGTACTGGAAGCCAATATATCCAGATATTAGATGTTGGAATAGGGAAAATGAAATTACATTGCACATATTTCAACAAATATACTTACCTTTTTCAAAAAAACTGTACTTTTCTGCTTCTTAAATTACACTCTAAAAATAAAGTGAACTCTTTGAAGACAATAAGGATATTTTTAAATTCTACTATGTTATACTAATTCCAATCGTTTAAGGTTAAACTGCACAAGTTTTAAAAAGCACATCGTGCTATTCGGCAAAGTAGTGGAGGCGATTTGACACATCGCCTTTGATGTGCGTTTCAAAACTTGTACAATTTAAAGTTGAACGATTAAAATTAGTTTAATGTGGTAGCATCTAAAAAAGTTTTCATTATTGTCTTCTCTAGCCGCTCGGCGGTCCAGGGATATGGCGGTTTGCGCTTGACTGGGAAGAGTTAAATGCCGCGCATTCGTGTCGCATGTTGGGGAACAATTAACCGAGCTTCCCTTGTTGCGGCGAAAGGGTGATAGTAACAAAGCTATGGAACGCTTTATATACACAATTTACTCACTAAAATCTCTTGGGGTTGTGACAAACTTTAAAAACTCCGCTGAACAGTCAACACGAAAGATATTTTTTGAAAATCAATTATTATTATACATAACTATAAGCTCTTCCGGTTTCAGTTTCCAGTTTTTCAATTAGTTTCTCCAGATCATCCAGATATACTTTTTCATCCGATATGCCTTACTTCTCTTCAATTATTCATCCCTTCCAGAGGTCCTAATCACTGCAACCTTTATTTCTTACCATTAAAAAGATATTTTGTCCTCGCAAAATCTTTTATTCCAGTTAATTTCGCAAATTCCTACGCTTCTTGCTTCTTAGTGTAAAAGATATTCCTTCTGATCTTAATACAACACCCAAACCGCCTGCACATCTACATATTTCCTATTACATGTGATGCTATTTATCTTTTCCAGTATATTCTTTCCTATGTCAGTTACTTTTACAATTTATTTATCTTCTAACGAAAGCGTTTTCCGAAATAACGTACTGATATTTATATTTTTCACTACGACAAAAAACACGTTTATGCTAATATCCAAACCTGTACATCAACCAATAGACCTCTTTTTTCTCCAAGAAAAGCGCACGCTTTCTTTATTAAAAACCATTCCTTAAAGATATTACTCTGTGAATCTAACATTTTCACGTCGTCGTCGTCGAATTTAATATCGTATATTACACCCTTCTGATCTTTTCTCAAGTAATGCACAGGACTGCATGCTTATCACTCGCCTTGTGGAAACCATATAAATTCCCATCGATGACTTTACAGACCATGTATCTCGCCACATGCATCCAAATGAGGTTCGGTTCGGGAATGGTTTCATGTGTGTGGTGTATGTGAAAGCCAAGCACGTGGAATACACAAACTATCGCTTTGTAGCCGTAAAAATATCACTGGTAATGGAAAAGATGAAATAGCCTGCATCAACATTGCTGAAGAAGAACAAAATATTCTCTTCCAGTACTGTAGATTGTAACACTGTGTATTATCTATGTAAATAATACACAGTATTTAACGTCGCTGTTTCACTACCAGAACTAAATTCAAATCTTACTCTTTATTCTTTTAAAACCAAGTCAGATTCTATAGCTTTCTTTCTCACTGCATTGATTTAATATAATATCTAAAGAAATATTGTAGCTTTAGTCTGGTCATGTGTTCTATATACTCTCTCATTCACAAAATAGTTCTTTTATTGCCAAAATAATCAACAACTATGAATTGAGAGCTTTTCATAGCTGAAATTACATTTGCACAGAAATATACGAGTTGTTATTTACAATTACCACATTACCATCAGTGCATCAACTGGCTTTTCAAATTAATCATACTTAAGTTGATCAACAATAATTAGGGAAATACCTACACAGAATGGGGCTCCCTGAAGAGGACGAATGCCCTCTCTGCTTAGAAGAGGAGCAAACAGGTGAGCACATATTTTACTACAGACAGAATCATACTTTCTCTGTTTGGTGTGACTTTTGTAATACTCAAGGTTGAGAATGACCTCGCTGAGTAAACTTCTAGAATTCACCAGAAGGATAGGTTTACTCGCCGAACTTCAGAAATTTAGAATTCCAACCTTTAATAGAGAACTGGACAATTTCATTCAAATTTCAAAAATCATATGCCGACTGATTAAATAAACTCTCACGTTAAAAAAAGTCCAAATAATTCCCACGACAATATCGCGTTATGAATTGTTAGGAGTAGCGTTAAAAGCCAGGCCGTAGTGTGGGCGTACTTGATACCTGCATGTATCCGCATGTTGTTAGCACCTCGTAGATACCACATACTATTTTTAAACTGGATTTTTCGTACGTTGCGGGTGTAGTTCGTCTGTTATCCTCGCTTCTATAATTAAGGATAATGAAAAATCAACCTTCCATAAATTACAACGAACACGAACGTTGTAACGATGTTAAATTAAAAATTGTGCTGTCAAAATTTATGTGTTCGGCGTACGTAACGCCAGGGGGACTTCATTATTGCTGTTTGTCACGATAATGAAGATGAAAATTCATTTTCGTTGCGCTTTTTTAATCTTCTCAGCAATTTGCGTAAATTTCAACGGCAAGTATACATATGTTATACCAGTTTTATTGGTGTTCACTGCTGCAGGATAGATTGTTTCAATTTAAATTTTCCGGCATGCGAATTTCCGCAGCTGGCGCATCGACCAAAATTACATATGAATATGCATTATGTGCATGTAGTGGAATTAAGTTTTTAATTCCTTCCATATTGGTTACCTGGGAGTGTATGGTCTTAATAGCTAATACAAGATCTGCATTTTTATTACATTTTAATCAAGAAACTCTAGACGAAGAGAAGATGGTTCATTAAAAGAAATTTAGTTCTATCTTTATAAAGCTTCGTTAGTGAAATCCGGTACAAGCTATTCAAGCAGAATATAAAACTTGATACAAAGGTTTTTACAATTAACCTAAATTAAATACTTTATTTAATTCGGTAATTCTCTAATGGAAGTTACTCAGATGTGGTATATAAAAAATGTTTGATAATGACAAACAATGAAATATAATTTGTTGCCTAGCGTATATATACTGCGATCCGTGTCTAACCTGCAAAGAAGGAGTATCGAACAAAAATCTCTTTATTATTATTCAATATAATCTTTTACTATTTCAATACACTCTTTAAATCATTTAATTAAAGCTTCAATACAAAAAAGAAGGATGCGTCCTCTCAAAATCGATGTTAAATTTTTTCCCTCTTAGCTCGGATTTTAATTTTGAAAATATAAACTTAGAGCAAGGTTAGGGCTATACGGTGGGGAATCAAGTTCCTTGAATCCACACTGGTGCAGAGTAGCCTTCTAAATTGTAGCTGCGTTTTTTTTTTTATTGCTGCAAATGTCGTCTGTAATTGCCCTTTGGGATGTTGAACAATAGACGATTAGCATTAGTATATTAGAAGGCGAATCAATAGAAAACGTAGCTTATGCGTTCAGCCCTTACGAATATATAAAACATAGCAGAAACCGTACATTTAACTATTTCATTACATTTGAATAAATTAATTAAAAGAGCTAGTCCTAAAGCAGATTGTTGCGAATGCGGATGTTTATATTGCCAGAAAATGTCACCATAATAGCAATGGATAAAACTGAAAGATTATTACTGGAATGACATAATCACTAAACTTGAGCTAGTCACATTGTTGTTCGTAGCAAATTGAATACCGATCGTTATTCCAACTATGGCATGTTGTTCAATATCAAATCGATTTTCTATCTAAAATCACGTGAACGAGATTAGCAAAGCTTTGCATATTCATGGAATAAACAAGCGAAATGAGTCCAGAAGGTTTAACATGTATTTTAAAGCATACTAGATGAAAACTATGCGATCAAAGTTCAGGAAAATGCAATTTGGAGAAATGTCTTAAGTTCAATGGAGCCAATACAACTAAAATAATTTGACTATATCCTATGTACTTACCTCCCACGTTTTTTACTTTAAGTTTTGAAATAAGATTATACGTAACATTCAATACTTACAAACAATTGATTTTGATTTTCACTACTTTTAAGGGAAAAAAAGTAACAAAACAGCTGACTTCTTTATTAAATTCGTTATTAAATAAACAGTCCCTATTTAGTGCTTGAAAATTACATTTCCCCACAGATGGATAAATTAAATTACCCAGGTTACTATATATTGAGCCTGCAGATATTTTCCAGCAATTAGCGCAGCCTTTGTGGTATAACTAACGAAGATTTTTCGACTTAAAAGCCTCATGTTTTCTTAATTAACGTAATGTAGCTCGTTCCCTTGGTTCTAGTGAACTTCTATTGAACAAAACAACGGAAACCGGACAAAAACGACGCCGATTGTTCTCGATTCAATAAAACACATTCCATGATGCTTTTTCGGAACGCTTTTTTACCGCGTTCCATAGAGCCGTTGCTGCTATACAAATAATGAGCCCCGTTTTTGCTTGTTCGCAGCTTATTCTCCGACCTACGGAATTTGTCCGGAACGACCTTAATGAACCTGTTGGCGGCCCTCTTCATGACGCAGTTACTGTACGTCATCGGTGTCGGCGGCGTACCGGTAAGTACTGCATTGACACGGCAAAATGCAGATTAAAAATGTACACATACTTTTAATCTGTATTCAAGTTCTTATATTTTAAAGACTATAAAATGTAACACGAAGGCTATCTTATAGATGATCGTTCACATCTGCTACTCTAAAGAATTTAACATTTACCATTTCTTTTCTAATTCAAGATCAATTAATGTAGACTCTTCAGCAATTTCCTACAATTTTTTAAAAGACAAAAGCTATTGTTGATGATTTCGTAAAAGATGATCAACTAAATTTAACATAATTAGAAAAGGGCACGAAAAAGTAGTTGCAAATCAATTTGCCAAGAAACACCAGATTCCACGATTTAAAATATTAAGAATCCCTGAATAATCAATTTTTACAATACAAAATTAACACGGAGTAAAAACATTCTTCTCAAGTCTTTCATGTTTCTGAAAACAACTTTTTTGGTCTTTAGAATAAATATCTTAATAGCTTCAACCGTTCCTTACACAATTTCAATCATTAAAAAATCACAAAGACAAGACACAAAGATCTTATCCCATTCAGTTCCCTATTCGCTATTCATGCCTCTCCCTTTCAAGCGAAACACCGAAAGTAATAACAAAAAAATATCCTTTATAAAAATTCGTTTCAATAGAAATGAATAAAGCTTTCGTTTCGCGTAAAAGAAACGTTCCATTGTTTACGAAAAGGGTTTAAGCTAGACGCCCCTTTCGCCGAGATTTAAAATTTCCGGATTAAACTTCCATGTTTATGTATTTTCCTCTTGCCGTTTAAGGTAATGCCCTTTTCGGTTCGCGCGTACCCCAAGAAAAAAACGAAAGAGGAAAATCAAAGAACATTTTGCGCGCAAAAAAAAATATATATATATAGAACGTTAACGCCACGTCATCCGTGAAAGCAAACAGAATAAAAATTGTTTCTCGTTTCCTATCCTCGGTCCGAATTTTACGTGGGTAGAATCACGAACAAAGGTTTTTAGGTTTTGCCGTCTTTTTTTCGCTAAATCCTTCGTCGGTGTAAGATTTCACGGAATACAATTTCTTTTTGAGAAAACGAACTCACACCTACATATCCGGACGATAGATTTTACTCGTCTATGCAACCGGTTGAAAATGTTTTTAGCTTTGCTTCACTTTTCCGTTTTTTTCTTGTCAATTTTATCCAATTGTAGAAACGCGACGGTCAAAATCACGCTCACAATGTTTTCTGGATAAAATTCTGTTGTTGTAAGCGAGTGTTTGCGTTTGTGAGACCCTCTGGCAACCGTGCCCCTCGTTAGTCCCTTCCTATGTTTATGTTCTAAGATTACACAGGCGACCGCAAACTAATATTAGGTGCTTTGTAAAAAGACGTAGTAATCTGAGGTAAAAGTTTGTTTTCAAAATGTACCTTTTTTACCTAACATTATACACCCGCTATTTTTGCAATTAAATTAATATATTTTTATTATTATTATCATTACAAACAATGGTGGCTCTAATATTCAAATTGACCTGTAAAGAAGGCGTAAGTTAAACAATTTTTAATACAAACAAAATGTGTATTGTAACTAAGTAACATCGTGTATTCGCAAAAACCCCATTATTTTTTAAAAATAAAGAAGAACGTAAAAAATATGGGAGGACCCCCACTGTTTATTTTTTTTCGAAAATAATTTGTGTTTTCGTTTACTATGTAATATATTTTAAATTATCTTCTAAACAAAAAAATATAATTTCCGAGAAAAAAAATTGAAATTCGTGCAAATTTATTGGGGCGTTGTACCACTAAAAAAAATTGTTGTTCTTATACTTTAATACTCTTTCAGTCTCTACAAGTTCATCGAAATCCGAATTTGCGGGTTACCGATGTTGTTTATTTTGTGATCCACTGCAAACCTCAGTATTGTTTTTCATCTTCCACTATTATCCGCACATAGTAATACACCTTTGAAGGTCTTCTTCTGCTATTACGTAGATTGTTGAATCCACTAAATAGTATTAGGAATCTTCTCCCATATTGCTCCAAAGCATAATTTTTATATTTAAATAAAAAACGAAATTATTTAGTCTCTCTCTATTAATCTTAAAACCATGAGCACTAAATGCAGATAAAAGGTCTTTCTTATCCTTATTCGGTTTAATACAATGAAAACTTTCATAAGAAATAAGAAACAAATTTCACTCGACTAAAAGTCAAGCACCAATAAAAAAGACTCTGCTTGCATGATAAGAAACACAGTATTTCGTAATAAAATTTATTTCACCTCAAAAAAAATTCCAAGTAAAGCGATATTTCTTTCCCTGAACTTCACTTTCGACAACCAGACATTAAACCATCGTTAGCCCTGACACGAACAAACAATAAAAGCGCAGCGCATAGAAGAAAGGCTAAAAATAGAATGGAATTACACCACTTAATGTCTGTTCGTACGTCCATTACCACTAATCGATGACCTTCCTTTATTGCCCACCGGAAGTACTCCAGAAAATATATTTATCAAAGCCCGAAAGTTCATACGTCCATATTTTTATAGGCATCGATTTACCAGCGTTATAAATAGTGTCTATATATTATTCATTGGTCGCCTTATTGTTGAGGAATCGAATGGTCGTATAGTACTAATTAATGTCGTTCTTAATATGATTCGTAAACATGCTGTATAAAGATATTGTCCTTTTTTTATATCCAGCATAATATTACTCCTGAAATATTAGTAAATTTTCAACAAAACTACAATATATAAATCATATTACATCTTCTAGCTTTTTTCGAGAAGTATGCTAGATGTTTAATTAAAGGAAAATTTGCAGAAATTATGGTGATCATCTTGTAGAAATTACTTGAAATAATAAATTTAATATTGTTCTGAAAATTCTAAGGAAAACATAAAATCTTTACATCACCCCAATTTATCAGCTCAGAGATTGAGTTAGATAGACATCATAAATGTTTAAAGAACCAAAAACTTTGTGCATGTGTTGACGTTCCATGAATCTCGAAGGTCTAAAGCATCATCCAACGAGTATCTTTAATCTTAAGGTTCAATTATAGCCGGGGCCGGATTCGAGACAACCACACCTTATGCGATATTGCACTTCTACCACCTCCCTGGCCAAGTTTTCACTAGGTTCAGCCCTCTACCAGATGTTGTTGGGGGGGTTCACAGGTACTGCGGCAGATCTGGAATCTGCAGATGCCGTAGTGTTTTATACTGGAGTATCTCCATTTTCTTCATTTGGTACTCTGCACCCAAGTAGAATTCGTCTAATGGGATTTTTTTTATTTCAAGTATTCACCGAGAAAAGCCATAGATACGTATTAATTTGTCTCTACGTTTTTCTCTAAAATGCTCAGAGAAGGATTCATCTTCACAGAAGATTGACACGCTATGTATTCTTAAGCATCCACTTCCTCCTTTCGTCTCAATCTAATCTTCGCGAATTATCTTAAAACGTTCACCGAACGTCTTTTCAATATTACTTTTAAATACTTTCACCGACAACGTAGAATTTCCAATTAAAGGAGAGAGCTAAGTTAATATCTTCTTCATTTCTACGGTCTCAAGCGAACACGAGAAAAGAGAAAGAACTTACGGAAAAAACTTTCCGTTTACTCTCCTCTATCGAAGGCTTTCTCTGAGGTATTAATTATATAACTTCGACAATTATTCAGCTTTAAACGTTTTCGTTCACCGCACCGGCGCTAAAAACGCTGGAGTCTGATCGGATTTAATTAAAAAGTTGTCGGCTCCGATCATGGTTTAGCGGAGCGTAACATCGATTAATGCGCGTTGATTTTTTTATCCTGCTCGCAATAAATTTTCATTAATTTCATATCCTGCTGCGTTGTAAAGCTTGCCATCCATGCAGGAAGCCTGTAAAAATTGATGTTTGAACACGATAAACACTCAAAAAGGTAACAGAGAGAATACTAAGCATGTTACGGGTATAATTCGTATTGCAGAGCAGTTAAAATTCTTTCATCTGCTTGTAGAATTTAGGATTCGAAATTCCAAATCCAACTTTAAAATTCGAAACTCAAACTCAAAATTACGGAATCTATATTCATAGATTGATGTCTCAGCACCATTCACCATTAGTTAGCATTTTTTAATTACGCTATATACTTGAAAACAAATGAAAAGCGGATAAGTATATATGAGTTTCTTCACATTTTTTTTCACGTGTACAATGAACTGGCGGAGTTTGCTCCATTCCTAACGACTTACCCTGTATATTCTTTTCTATTCTACTCCAATATATTGTAGGGAAATTTAATAAGGTACTAAAGTGTAGCCTTGGTTAAAAAAAAAATTCAGCTAATAAACTGCGAACGGGCATTGTGTATCTTATGAAGACTTTTACAACCTCTCCCCTACCTAATTTGTCGTGTTTTCCTTTTATCTCGTTTCTTCATCTTCATCTGAACATGTTTCTGCCGAAGATGTCACAGTTCCGAGGCATATATTGAAAAAAATTCGCCTCTAATAAAATCGCAACACGCTAGATAGCTGAAGTGTAGAGAGCTCCCTCCGTCTGCGTATATTTAGATGTATTCTGTCGCTCTACGTGCCAGACGCAGTTAGTGTCACATGCAACGTATGCCGCGATCTCTCTTTTTATTTTCCGCCGTAGGGTGGAAAAATTTCGTCACGTGATCGATGGTGCGACACTCGCTGATATAACAGCGTCGATGAAATCGAAATGACCTAGTTCTTATCCGAGTAACAGCGGTTGACATTGAAAAGTGTGTTTTGCAAATAGACATGTTACACTGGTTTTCTAGGACAATGCTGGCATAGTTTAGCATCGTATGGAATCCACGATGCAGCTTTCGCCCTCGCTTATTTAATAATTTGAACCTCGCTATCGGTATCGAATTTGTAGCAGCAAGAGTTGAACACATTTCATTGTAACATTTATTTTCGCGAGAATTTATTGATCGATTATAAGCTAATATAGAGTTTAAATTTACGTCTGCCACTGATCTATGATTTTGACTTTGAAAATTTTGAAAGATCAACAGCTACCGGAGATATACTTTCACAGCGCTTTAGTTTTTACAATAGTTTAGTTAAATTACACGTAAAGCGATTTCTGGATAATATGTTGATGTTGAAAATTATTCAGTCGAGTGAGCCACCTCTGCGACCTGTGAAGATTCTGACATTCTTACATTTATCCTAAAATAAAGTGTGCCAGGGTTATTAAAGCCTTTTTAATAACCACCATTTACAGAAACAGTTATTTCTCTTGAAGTGCGTCTTATATAATGATACGTAAACATAGTTTTTGATAAATTTAATATGAAACGTCCAGACATACACACGTTTATATGCTTCTTATTTTTTAACGAGATACTAATAATAATCTATCCTTTCCTTCAGCTCCAACAGCTTTCACCAATTACAGGGAACATTGGCCGGCTATAGAGCGTCTGAAAAGTTGCGAACCCGGAGACGAAGCCGGTTCTACAAGAATGATAGCCGATCGCTCTAGGAACTGTACTGCCAGCCCGCATAAGAGACACATAACAATCTACTAAGATATTTCTAACCTAAAATGACTAGTAGCGAGTTTCGAAAACCACTACTGTGATATTTATTTTATCAGTTTGCCAAGATAAATTAATTTTTTGTCTCAGAATTTAATGAGGATTTAAAAAAAAACGAATATGCAGCACATGTTCCATTTAAGAGACGCAATCTAGAATCCCTTTGTATTTCAATTTAGCCCCCATTATACCTCCAATAGTCCCCCGCAATATGACGGCTTGGGACAGGACCGCGAAAAACAGCAGTCACTCAAAAAGACATTACTGGTTGCTGCTAACTGATCAAGATCGACATTTATTCTACCGCGAATTTGAGACATTCTTAGGCATTTCAAAGATCTCAGTCAAAAGTTCTGCGGAACGATTGGCTTAACTGACGACCAAAAGGACGCCCGCGTTAATTGATGCCAAAACACAAACATTTTCATGGATCATGAACATAGAAACAGGTAGAGATGACTGACAAGATTTCATTTTTTTTTTTCCTTTTTGTGATATCTTCAAACATATTACGAATTTCGTGATAAGTAAATCATATGTTTTCGCAACAAAGAAGTAACAAGGTCCCTATAATATAAGCAAACAACAACAAGAAAATATATTGAGGTTATGAAAATTATAATTACTACATATAAAACATGCAATTAGTTTTAACACTGAATAAATATTGTTTATTCGAATACGACCTACAATAGAACAGCAAATTTGTGTCATTTGCCTTGGAACAACGTTTATGAAAACAAATTACTGTAATTATATCGGGGCAGATACAATTTGCAAACGAATTTCGCAATTTATTTTACACAATATCCACTTAAACCCGGTTAATTTCGCAATTAAAATAGGAAGCCATAACACCGTTAATATACTATACACTGCAATACGAGACAATCTGGGAACATTATTAAGAGATAAGAGTTCCATTTTAAGCCGGTACCATCGAAATGCGCAAATGAAAATGTCGTAAAAACGTCCTACAAAACGCCGGAGAAATTTCATATTTTCAAATATACCATCCATTTCGTCATAAAATTTTACGTTATAACCTCTTAAAACCTTCCCTATATGCATATCTCGATATACGTATATTGCACTGGTATTATAAAGTTAGTACTTCCATCCTGTCCTAAAAGGAAGTTCCCAAGAAAAACCAACCAACACAACGGTAGCGCCTTAAGAAGCAGGTATAACCGAGAAGAGTGCACCCGAAAGATGCAACTCGAGTCTAGATTATCTCAATTTGCGGTCGAAGGATACACGAGGGTCAGCTTTAAAAGAGAACGCAAATGCGAATTTATAGTCGGACTTCGAACGGCTGCCAGAACGCAATCATTTACCGCGAGGAATGAAGATTCATTTCGCGAACAGATAAATACTACTACGAGTACCGAGCCGTATCTTAGTCAGATGATCTATCTACCCGAAAGAGGTCAAAATCGCCCGGATTCGTATCGATTTCACGTCTAAGACCTTGCCAGGAATTATTATGCATATTCGAAAGTAGGTTTTTCATTTAAGTATAATTTATCGAAGGGGAAGAAGATACGACATGCTTAAGGAAATAAAAATACGGACGACAGGGGCTTTATGAAAAAGATAGAAAGATATTGGGAAGGAATGGCACACTTATATTACGTTTTTTTTTATTATTTTACCGGGTGATTAATTAGCAGAAGCTCGGTCTAGGATTAACCACGATCTCTTATTCCTTCGTAGAAAAGCACCAACTACAGATAATCTCATTTGGTCCAAAAAAACACTGGGTCGTTTGTACATCAAATCTAAATGTAATTATTAAAAATCAAACGCCGGTTAATATTGTAAAAAACTTAGGGCTCTTTCTGGGCAACAATCTATCCCAACCCCAAAAACGATTTTCATACACCGGCACACTAATGTGATCGACCGGGCTGATGCTTTGCATTGAATAATTTTACATAGAAGTGAAGGTATTCACAATTTCTGCATTACGCAGCAAGATAAAAGAAGAGTACAGATGGTGCAGGATTCCTGCATTCGTCCTCCGGAGTAGGCGTTCTATTACCGCGCTCAGACTAACACCCTGAATATATGCAGTAGTAAAGTAGTGACCTATTTATATAACAGGGCCCGTTTTAGATTTGAAGAACATGGACGTAATACTCGTACTTCCAACTTGTTGTCCATTCCGAAGCATAATCGAAATATTTAAACCCAGTTATGGCTACAATGTTAATAAATTAATAAATACTTACATATTGAATGAAGTAATGCAACTTAGCGGTTCCTCATTAGTAAAAAAAAAAGCGTGTAACTAATTTGTTGATATCAAATCAAAAAAAATACATGTAATCCCGTCACCTTCAATTGCTGGTCCGTTTCATTGTATGGAGTGAGTATTTCGTGTTTTTTTATTATATTTAAATTTGGCAAACATAATAAATAAAGATTCTCTAATTTTTAAGAATTTTAATTTTTTTAAATTTTGTTACCAAAAATAGTCACTACGAACATTTTGTTTTATTATTTGAACATTTGTCAAAAATTTGCTTTGAAGTAAATGAAAAGAAACTAATATTAAAGCTTCATTATTGACAACAAGATCTGTTACTAACAAAAACCATCCCAAAATATCTTAGAACTATGAAATTATCATTCATTAAAATATAGTTACTCCAAAATGTCGAAACAACTACGCATAAAATCACACGCTGGGACAATTCCATTATATTACAATTACATAAGCCGGTGAAACACATATTAATCACCTTATACATACATACATTCTACAATAACAGTTCCAACAGCTTTTAGACAAACTTTATAATAACAAATGTTACACAAACCCCATTCAAACCGGAACTAAGCCGGATGATGAATACTTTAAAATCCCATTTATAATCCCAAACAATTCTGATGAATGTTTTTTCGTGTTCGCTGGCAGTGGAATTAAAAACCCTCCTTGTAATTCTAAACTTTTAAATGAAGTTAAAATAGCCGTAAAACAGGCCAGAGCTTTTTATTTTGGGTATAAAATACTTACGTAATTCGTTGGAAAAATTATCTTGGAATGCAGGAAATTAAAATTTAAACGCTACAAAAATAAATTTGAACCATGAAACCATAATTCTAAACATTTTTTTCTGTTTTTTTAAGAGATGTTTATGGAAATTAAGCCATATCAAATTGGTCTACTATCGCAGTATCTATTTTCACAGTATCCTATACAAGCAGTTCCCTTTTTATGTAACACCGATATGCTAATAAACGCCGAACAAAAGCTTCGCCGCATACGGGGAAACCATTAAAGTTTTATGAGGCTTGAAAACAGGATACAGAGGCATCTGCGGCGAGCGGCAAGTATCTGGAAATAATGGATAATTCCTTTTTTATTATCTGGCAACCGAATGAACATGTACCGGGCAAGCTGCGGTCTTGCATTTGGAATTAGGGATTGCTCTATTTAAGGTGTTTGAGTAAAGCTTCGAAGATTCATTTCGTTAGGTGTTTTTAACATTTTTGTCAATGTTTATTTTTCATTTTCTCATGAAAATAATAGGAGCTCTTTTATGTACTCGCTATAACATTAGCTAACATTATTTTTGCCCTTAAACTTAAAATTTGTCTTTAGTTAGTCTTGCAGTCAGAAATACACACGAGGATGGTATGAGAGGTGCTTGGAAATGGCGCTTTGAGTCAAAATTTGCATTACCGACTGTAAGTAACACTCTTTAGACAACGGCTATCAAAACTACGTCTATAACAATAAGAGTAGCCCTCGCAAATATTTTGTATTGTAATAGTAGCAATGAGCAATTACGAGTCCAATCAAATATTTTTTTATTTGCGTACTAAGGAATTTACCTATAGATTGCATGAAATCGGCGTGTCATAACCGTTCGAAAAAGCAGCCTAATAATAATAGCAACTATTTGCCTACGCAGTACATATTACATTTCCACTTGTGCAATCGTGATTAGGTCAGCAGACTTTATGCGCACTTAATTACGATATCAAATGGACTCGTGCCTTAATTAGTCCCACGGCACGTTTAATTGAACGTACAACAGCTTTTAATTAATACGAGTGGGGCAGACCCGCAATAATAATGTCAATAATTATTGTAAAAGCTGTAGCTAATTGATGTTAACTAATCGGATACAAGTACGTGTGTAACAATATTACCCGTTAATTGAAACAATTAGTCGTGTGGTTCTAGTCGTTTCAATTATAAAATATCTTGAAGTTTTCTTAAATTGATTTTAAGATTGTATTCAAACTGAATAACAAATCTTATAGATTAGATTACCGAAACACTTTTCAAATCCTTCTTGACAAGATGGAAAGATTGCCCAAAGACCACAATTGTAACGAAGAAGCGGACAATCTTGCTCCAGTAGAGACGGTGAAGCTTCTCTCAACTTCACGTTGTTCATAACCATACAAGAAGCAAATTAAAATTAATACCTAATAGAATTGCCTTGTTCTCAGTCATTTATTAAAAAGTAGCATAAATTAAATTATAAAAAAAGGGAAATCTGTATAAAAGAATAATTTACGTGAACGGTTTTCCAAATTGCATCATTAATCTCGACATTTGGACATTTAAAAAACAGAAACCCTAATTCTTCCAAAAATTAAAGTCAATGGTTTTTATTTAACTTAAAATTATAATGACAATATTTCTTTGAACCTTTAGAAACACTTTCAAAGTTACAGACATAGAGTCGGAATCTAAATTCCATACATTGAATGATTTTCTCAACAATATACATTTTTTGCTTCCGCATTTTCAGATAACTAACTCTTTTCAAGTATATACCAGTTGCCTCTGACTCGTGTGTACTTGATTAAAATATAGATGATTCGTTGTAGTTGTTTAACCAAACTGATCGATGAAATTGACTATATGATACCGTATGATCCTGCAATAAGTATTACAGATCCATCACGACTCAAGGAGTTCATTATTATCTGCATAAATTGGGCAATACTTTAGTGCATATCAACGACTTAGATTACTTGAGTCAGGTTCGACAGATTTTCCATTACCGCACCTTTACCCAATTCTTAATCTACATAATTTTTATTTATTCTGACCGAATAACTTTGTACAAAACTCGCTATAATTAGTACTTACTTACTTTGGATAAGCTAGTATAGCAGCAACTAGTAAATAAAATATGTGCACCACTCGATAGATGTCTTCTCTTCTTATGTCTGCATTCGCGTCGCCTATAACCATTTTAATGTCCTGCTTTGGAATTGTGTTCATTAATGTTGCCATCCTTCATAACGCTCTTCTTTATTCTCATCTTCTTTCTGCTCCGTCGTAAATTCTTATATTGTGGTTGTAATGCTATGTAATACAATTTATCCGACAGTGGCTCGAATATATTAAATGTTCCCACAACATTTTTCTTTATTGCAAATCCAGTACCAAATCTCCTATTTGTTCCTCCGCAGTTGTAAAGTGTAGACATTCACCTCCTGTATACTTTTTTCATATATTTCTTATTTTATTTCATGTATTTTTTATTGCTCCCTCTTCGTTTAATCGTTGGAGATTCCACGTTCCCATCCTGATCTGATTTTCATCTACCTTAATTCCACTTTATTCAGCTCTTAAGTATTTTGTTTTCCGTGAATTCTTTGTTTCCTTTAATTATTTTTTCTTGCGCATATTCCTGGTTGTTCCATCCTTATCCTTGTCCACAGCACATAGATCTATCATACCAAGACACCTGCTACACAAATTTCATACATAATACACGAGTGAGTATATATACATCAATGTTATTCAAAGTTCCACGAAACTCCCTGTGCGAAGTTATTTTATCTTTCTTTCCAGTTCGATCGAGGCGAAGTTTCTCCTGAAATATTGAATCCGTTCAGTTTTTGAACGGACCCATGTCGATTCGGGAAAACTTTTCAGGCGAGACGCGAGACAGAGAGTTTATTATATTTAATGAATTTGAAGTTTTGTTGGGAATTTGTAGGACTTCAGAAGTGTTTCAATATTTCTTTTCATCTCTTCCGAACGAAATGTTCCATGTCATTACAGCGCTTGGTTCCCTGTTACGTCGGAAAATGGAGCTTTTAAATCATCATGCACTTCGTCACAAGTTGTAGAAATATCTCATGTAGATTGATCATTTAATGTAAGTGGAAGAGAATCAAGTAATCTATATGAACTTCGTTTCTGCGATTCCTGGAAAAGCTCTGAACTTTGATATATTGAGAAAATTGTGCCTAGAAACGTCAGGGGTATGTAAAAATGGTTTAAAAGAGGAAAATAGAAATTGATTCTGGGAAGGCTTAGATAATACGCCAACAGCAGCCGGTCGAGAAAGAGCATGTAAATCAACTCGGGCACCTTCAGAAAGCTGATGGCAATTGTACAGAAAATTGGACATAGAGACATAGAATGCCTTTGATAATACCTCCTTCGAGAACGTTGAGAAAACTAGTTTTGCCCAAGGTTTTCACCCCTCGTATACAAAATGGATCGAAGCCATGTTCCAAACTCGACTAATAAATGCTACGGTGGGATCTGAAACAGCAACAATTACAATTGACAGAGGCTGTCCCCAAGTAGGGGACCTGTCATCTCTACTCTGGCATCTTGTTGTGAATGACCTCCTACAGAGCTTTACCTCTAACGGGTATGAAGTGCAATGGTACGCTGACGACCAGTTAATCATTATCCGTGGCAAATATGAGAATGTCATACCATAACTTATACAAAGAGCTTTCAACGACACACAGAATTTGTGTAAAAAATCATAGCCTACGCATAAGATTACAATCATTCCCTTTACTAGAAAGAAAAAACCCTATCTGAAAACACCCTGAAGTTAAACACTTGGAACGACAAAAAACAACATGAAGCTCCCACACGTTCTACTTACGAAAAAAAAGCCATCAGAGCGTCAATATTATACCATAGGCCGCTCGGTAAGAACTAACCTTCTGGTTATATACATCAATAATCAGACCCATGATTACCTACGTCTCTTTAGGTACAATTCCTGTGCAATACAATTTTGATCAGCCCTACAAGGTGATCATTGAAAGCCATACTGAGTGGGCATCCAGTGAGCCTCAAAGTAAAAGAGGCACCCTGACATGGTACATGGAGAATAGGTGTTGGAACAGGTATAGAATTAGCGGGCCTGACTACTACTTAAAAATGCCTACTGGACTCCACACCAACATATTTCAAGCAGAGATTTCTGCTTTGAATCTGTGCGGCATAAGAAATCTCGAGTTAGGAGTACGAGGCGCAACTATAAACTTCTCACAGGTCATGTAGCCCTAAAATATACTTAAACTTGGGAAAGCTGAAGATCAAATCTGTCGTCCGGGCCAAGAAGATTTGAGACGGCAAAACACATTCTATGCAAATGTGTCGCACACGACACCAACATTTTAGCAGATCATTTCTTACATCTACTGAATTGCAGGAACAACATGCTAAAGTATTACTAAAGTTTATTAAAAGCTTGCATCAATTCTAACACACCTAAGGGCATTTTGTTACAATAGATCCAGTAAGATCGCAGTAACCAAAGGCATGTTGTACCATAGCCCGACTATAATAATAATAGGTACGCGTTCAGGTACACTCTGCAGAGTGTGTACTTTACCTGAATGCATATGGCTAAACAGCGTTAATCGTGGAGCTAGTAACAACGATTATAATAGCGATATTTTCAACATTACAGTTGAGTTCCATCTTCGAAGTATGAAACAAATTCAGTTGCTTCCCATTCAACAATATTCAGGAGTTGTTTAGAACAGAATACAATGTAAGGAATTTAAATTATTAGATGATTCAAAGGAAAAGAGATCTTTTTTAAATTTTTGATGAATAATCCTTGTAAAAAAAATAATAATGTTCTCTTAAAATTTCATCAACTTAAATGTTACGACTTTAACTTTTATATGAAAGAATTCACCATTATTTTATGCAGTAGAAATGAATAACAAAGTATTAAAGCGAAGTTTTTGCGTTTTTCTTACTTTGTAGCAATGAATCAATAGCCTTAAATTAAATATCTTTGAAATATTTGTTCTAAGTTTCAGAAGCAGCTCTTTAATTAGGAAGCTCGTTTATTAAAATCTTGCAGTAACGAAGTATATTTCTTTGTTCTTCTGAAATAAAACTGTCCACCATTTTCATAATTTTTGATTTACAGTACTTATGTATTTCAGTAGTTATCAAAAAAACTAATCAGGAAATAGTTTACTATAGTAATATTTAATCGGTGATTAATCGAAAAAATTCTAGAATTAGCCTCTGACAGTGGCATGGTATAAAGTCAAATGTATTGCGACGACGTAGCACTAACAAGAAATGTTATTGGAAATGACACGTTCAAATTGATGCGAGCGGGAATAGCTACACCAACTAATGTTCGATCGACGAGACTCCGCTGTCATGTGCACTTAGATTAATGAACAAATTACAAAATCGCTGGATCTCAAAATCGTAGACTCGCAGAAATTACTGTAATTGCACGTAGCAATCATGTACTATCGTAATGGATGTTAAAACGATTTCTAGCAGTTATTAAGTGAACTGTTGGAAATTATGAACGTTCAGGTCATTGTAATTAGTTCGGTGTAAACGGCTACAGCCAACTATTTCTATGTCGGGATGGTAAATTACAAATTAACTAAATGTTGAGTTGAATTAGCAACGAATCATTATCAAGCTTAAGTACCCAAAATGCAATTTATTTTTAAGAAATGCATACCCCAATTTTTACGTATCAAAATTATATTTACGCAGGGTTAAACAAAAATAACAAAATCCTAAACTTGACATTAAACAACCATTAATTGAACTTTTTTTAGACACAATAACGAAGTTGTGTGATTGTGCGAAATGTGCGATTTATCGAGGTGATGGGTGCGGTCAGGACCGTCTCGCTGATGGGAAATGGACAGCGTCTTCTCGCCCTCCTGGTGATAGTGGTGGCCCTGGCTCGTGGCTGTCCTGACGATGGACGCACACGAAAAATATAAACAGAAAAAAATTAATAGATTTCTCAGAACCACGCACTTGCCTAATTTTTACATATATAATACTTGAAAAATGCATTCAGCGTGCAGGGGTAAAATGTACAGTAGAAGATATAAAATAAACGCTTTCAGGAAGTTAAATAAGTGAAACCAATTCTATTAGTTGAAAATAGATAAATATTAATTAAAACAATGTTTAAAATTGAGCGGCCCGTTACAAAGAACAGCCCCGCTCACCTCAACGACAAACCGGTTGTAGAAATCTCGCCGTACGCGCCATCTGGTTGTCGGTGATCGCTTGGAGAAAATGCTTTTCACCAACAAGAGGATTTCCACCGTCAAACCACTCCACACTCTTAGATCACTCCCAATTGTTTTAAAAAAAAAACAAATTCTGCAAAAACCATTGATCGCAACTATTTTCCGACTTCGTTGATGATCTGGGCATCTGCGCTACTGGAAGAACATCCACCGCTTGATGCTTGACCGCGGAACTTTTAACCCGATAGACTACGCGGGAAGACATTACGCCTCTGTAGACGCGTTGAAAACGAAAATAGTAGTATATTCGTTTTCACGAGCTAACTAAAACTAAACTAACTAAAATGTGTAAACTGTTACAACCTCCTTTCTTTCATACTTTCAAAAGCAAGTGATTTATTTTCATACGATAGTTAATCAATGGTTATAGTCGATTACTACTACCACATTGTTTTTAAATAGCTTACCACCTTTTCTAGAACAGGTAAAATATAATTTTATGAAACTTTGTGCCCATATGTCATATAGTCATAACTTGCTCAAAATAGGAAATCCTTTAATGGAGAATTAATTCTAAAGAACGTATTTTTTTACAATTGTAATTCATAGTTTAAGTCGCGAATTAATTCATGATTCGTGAACAAAAATTTCTACAATGCAGGAATGAGCACTACCCAGTGTCTTCTTTAAAGGCTTTCTTTACTAAATTTTAATTAGCTTTCCTAAAAGATTTTTCACTTGTTCAAATCTGGCAAAATCCAGATTCACCTAGTCTGCAGCTAATTAGCAGCTTTTTAACAAGCCAAAACTCTCGCGCGGCATCTGTGTCGCTTTGTACCTTTAAACCTCTAATAACAATTAATCACACCGCTAAAATCACTGCGATTTATTCAAACAATCGGACAGCATTAAAATACCTAAGACTGTCCATTTGGACATTAGCAGCTAAAGAAGTACCTCTTCAGGATGTATTGACGAAAAATCTGTCATCTAGAGGTTGTCAAGTCGAATGCATTTCTTCTGCAGGTGTTTACGAAGTACAAGATAGCTTCTTTGCCTAAATGCTGCTAAATTTCTCACACTTTTGTATTTATAATCATAACCATAACTAGATAGGTTTGCAGAGAAGAAAAGTGTCAAAGATATTTACCTTAAATATTGCATCTAGCTACTCAAAAGAATTATCTAGTAATGAAAGAGCATATTGTTGCAAAAGCAAAAAGATGTTTCTTAAGGTCTGTAATTTACAGTAAAAAATATTACAAAAGCACAGCCAGTAAAACTACATCGTACTAGATAAACATGAGCAAAATAGAATATCACAAAACAACACCCAGACAATGGTGAAAATAAGCTCTGAAGCAGTGGGTACTAAAACAAAAAGCTCAAAAGCAACACGATTTAAACACTGCTTGCTATTTACTTGCAAATTCTCGCCCGGAAAATTTATAGATAGCCATTCCAACGGACGTCTCAGTGCATCGATTCGTACGGTTTTTACGGCACTGCGGTAAAACGTTCTTTCTTTTTTTTACTTTAGAACACTGTAAAAATCTCTTTGGAAAAATAAGCATGTGCAGCCGCATACATCAATTTCAAACGATCGCGTTCAAGATGAACACGGTGCCACGTCAGGTCAACTCAACTCCAGTAAAATTTTTCCAAGTTCAAGAGTATGTTTTAGCATGCATTTTTTTACATGTCAAGATATTTCACTTCAATTTATCTAACAATTCCTTGTTTAGATTATTTGAAACTGAACCTACTCCTAAATCATAGGTTGACAAAAAGGTTTTTGTTTAGTGTTTACTACTTCATCCTTTTCACAAAGAAAAGCCGTACAAACTAGGAAATTAACAAATAATCACATCAAACAATGCTTCCAAGCAGAATTTCTAAGAAAAGCTGTATTACCTATCCTAGGAAGTTAACTTAACCAAACCCTGTAAATAAATTTTGCTAAGAACAAAAATTATAATACGCACAAATGTTATTCTATCCTCATATCGTTTTATTTCTAACAATTTCAATCTCAACCGGGAACAAAATCGATAGCACTACTTTCCCCTATAATTCCTACAAAAAATTATTTCTTGTTACCTCACAATATGGTGAAAAATAATTATTATTTCGAACAAAATTATTTATCTTGAAGTAAGTGGTCTACTTATCAGCTATTCCAGATTATGGGCCGACTACTTTTTCATTCGCTTACGAATTCATATTTTTCCCATTAGCGCTTCCGATACTGCTTAATCTCCGGATCAGATTCTCATCCATCAAGTTGCTGACGTACAGAAAACTTTTTAAATTAAGTATTGAATTCTGCGAGGAACAAAATATCTAAATTACGTACACTTACTTAAGGCACCTGAAAGTATGATATTCGATTTAATGGGTCTTTTTACCAATTAAATTTCGTAACGGCATTCGTTGAAAGCTTTGTTTGTTTGCCAATGTTTAGACAGTCTACATTTTTTAAAACAAACATTTTTCAATAATAATAGCAAGGACTGTGGCGTAGTATGGTAAACAACACATAAGTATCGGCACCCTCCGCACCACACAAGTTTAATTTATTATATAGTAATATAATAATTGGTGACCGGTGACCGAATCATTCGGTCACCGGTTGATGATGAGGACCATTCGTGTCCTCGAAACGGCCGTCCCGGACTAATTATTATATTACTATATAATAAATTAAACTTGTGTGGTGCGGAGGGTGCCGATACTTATGTGTTGTTTACTAAACATTTTTCAAAGTTACATGAAGTTTTCCCCACTTCTAGTTTTTCTAAATAGCGAAAAAAAATTACATCTAATTCTTATATATATAGCCTTCCACGGCTAGAATCAGTTAAAACTAGACGTGTTCCGGGTTTGGACCGTGTCATGGGTAATCGAAAACTCGACGTTTCGGCCACAATCAGATGGGGCTTTTTCAGCAATTGATTTTCACCTCTTAACTTTCGCCCGTCTTACGAGCGGCAGGTATCGAGTTCGATTCCATACAACGGCGACATTTTTCCAAATATTTAATTACGTCGGAAATACCAAAAAACTTACGAACATCATAATAATTGTTGCAAACAACTTCAATTTGTTTTTTGTATTTATGTTACTACTTAATTGTTTTTCGATAGACGCCCCGATGAAGGGTTTCCTCAAAGTCGAAAACTAAAACAGTTAAGAATTAAATTAAGACAGCTTTTTAACTTTTTGCCTGTCCATTTTAGTGATTGATTCCGAGCGTCATTGAAGAGTTTGTTATTAAGAAAGTGCAACGTTTCCAAAGAGAGAAAGTTTAGTAAGGTTGCACAGAAATAACCATCATCTTCATTAGTGAAGCATGCAATTTGACCTAGGGATACAGTGCAAGATAAAACCTGCACGCAATGTATAACACACCGTTTACAACAAGAAATCATTGATTTTCATTGATTCTTCAATGATTACCACGAGATATTTTTTTGACATGCACAATTATGTTCCTCTTCTTTACACGAGCTTTTTATTACATTATTTATTCTGAATCTACTTGCAGGCCTCAAATTTTTAATAAGAAACTGATTACTTTAGTTAGGAGGAAACTAATCTTGCTAACTCCTGTATTTTGCTTACAACGTTATAATAACACAGCTCACCTGGGGTTTTCCAAAGAATTTCAAGTCGCAATTGGCCAGTTTTGAAATTAGACATTACTGATCAAAATAAAAATGCTACAGGATTAATGAAATCACTCAAATTCATACAGTTCTACAGAATGCCCCGCGAAGAAGTACGAAAACTTTGTATAGTGATTCCTTGGACTGTAACGAGAAAAACTCAGTTTCCGCTTCGGTGAAATATGCTATCCGCTATCAGAATCGAAGGGCTCGCTGTGACAAAACTCATAACTAATGACTTCATCGACGATCTTTTTAAATAATAACTTCTGTTTTTTTTTTTTTTGTACATCGTTCAGTTGTCTAAATAGTAATAATTTCACCTGCCTTGGTTATCTCTAGTGGAAACCATCTATCTTCAGGAATTTGATGGAAAAAATATGAATCCAAAAAAAGTACAATAAACAGATAAACCATTAGAAAGGACTAGTAAAAATTAAGCATCTACTTCAGTAAATACTGTCATAAAAGCTCATCAACTCGTTTATTTTCTTCAGCGAAATAGCGCCGTCAGATTCCCGACAATCCCCAGAACTATATTGACCCATTAGTTATGTGATAGAGCTCGTCGAAGGCTCTTAATAAAAAAAATTCCGCGAATTTTTCGAGAGATTTGACGAGTCTCGTTCGCTCCTCTTCGCCTGCAGGAAAAAGGGAGGGAACCCTGAAAGACTTCCGGGTCACGATCGTTCATTCAGCGTCGACATTCCACCGCTCTTCCTTAATGGCACTTCGCGCCTGTAGAACGTTATTAAAGGGAAATCATCAGTAATTGCTGAGTACGCTAATTGAAACGCCCGAAGCTATGCGGTTTTTTCGTTTCAAGTGCCCAGGTACATAAAAATAAGTGACTGACGCGGAAAAAATTAGATCTGTATACTTAAATAAAACGTTGTTAATTTGTGAGAATGGTACATATTTTAAGGCCTCTTTCTATAAATTTAATTTGCATCTTGGATCATTGCATTCTTGTAATTCTTATTTCTATTCAAACTTCATGCATGTATGTATATCAGTTGCGGCCAAAATTCGAAACTGGACTTCATCAGAACGCCGCGCGTTATTAAAAAATGACCGGTACAATAGTCTAAGGGAAACTTTCAGTAAGATCATCCACTAGTAGGCTACAAATAAATGGATGTAGGACAATTCATGACTATAAAGCAAATAGAAGGTAAATATTATCCGTCTGGTTGACACATATACCACAAACTCTACCTATGCTGGAACCAATTTTCATGGGTTTTTTTCCATAGCGCATCAGGTATCTTTGAAACATGGGTTTTGAAACCATCAACCGCTTTTTTCTCCCTGAAAATCATCCATGCAGTTTGTTCTTCACGTATGAGAACAAAAAGAAATCGTTGGACTTCGAATCAGGAGGGCATTTTGGATGCTACAAAAGTTAATTATTTGCGTCAATGTTCAGTCGTTCGTTTTCTATGTATCTCCGAAGAAGTCTGGCAAGCAAGTGGTTGTATTGAATAACTCATGCAATATCGAATATGTGCTAGTTGTGCCTGTCTCATGATAAGTCACGTGACGATCTTGCTTCATCAGTTCGTGCACGGCTTCAATGTTTTTTGATACAATTTCTGACAGCTTTCTTTACATTTATTCGTTAACGAGCTACAACTACGATTAATTTCGTAGAACCAACGATATGCAGTGGCTCTGTATGAGGCTACAATGTCCATGACAGCGTTTAAGACAGCTACTGAGCTCCTGAACCAAAAAATAATGGCAGAAACATGTTAATTTTATCAAAAAATACCGAGAAAATAAAAGGCAATCTTTTCAAAAGACTTAATTTAAAACGAAACCGCTATGCTCCGAGAGTGTTATAGCTAATAAATTAGCGATGCTTCGAACTCGTTTTCTTTTAAAAATCTTAAACATTTGTAGCAAACAACAAAAATACTGTCAGAGCAGTGTCACCGTCATGTCTCTGCCAGTACCAGTAATAACGTCCTGTATAAACGGCGGTGATATTTGAATATTTTAACAAAAGCAAATCAAACATAACCTCTTCCATAAATATGAAACCTCGCTCCCTTCAACTGGTATAAATTCATAACACCACAAACGACGTCCCAAATACATTTTACTTCGCTTCAAGTACCTGCATGTATCAGTTTCGCTTTTGAGCTCGCGCTCGAATATGGGTATCATAACATCCTCGGCAATTCAGTTTAAATTTACAAATGCGATATAACCCCACGCAGCATACGAGGGGCCTACGTACGTGAGTCTTTATCCATTCGTATCCGGCAAGTCCTTTGAAAAGGAGATACGGCATCGAACACAACCAGGTACGGCGAAATATTCCCCCATCCGATATCATTACGTTCCATTATTCATCGTTGAAAAATTGTGCAAGAATCCTCTGTCTCCTGTCATATAAGATTCGCCTGTGGCGTATAATTCTAATCAGAAACATCCATAGGTGAATAAGCGCGGCGAGTCTAGCGGAAAATGGGTATCGGTTGAAATATCTGAGATAAGGATCCGGGATTTTAGAAATTCATGGAATATTCGATAATGTTGTGGTTGGGCAATTTCTATTGTAATAATTTGAACCCAACACGTACACTCACAGTTCTTGCTATCATTATTTATATAAATTTGGTAACAGTGAGAACTATTTGTGTGTCATAATAAAATCAATATATTAAAACTAGTTATCAATTTGTTTGTTTGTTTAATCAATATTTATTGTCACGTTAGCAATACGACAGAATTTTGTTATTATTGAAGATTACTCAAAAAAATGCCTAGAAATAATAACCAAAAAATGCTGCCGGTACAGCTATTCATAGTATTGAACGTAATTTTAGAACTGATAGACTAGAAAGCGGATAATGTACATGTAGAATTTTTGTCCCTGGCTAGTCAAATTCATGTTTGTGTTTACAGATTACGTGAAACGGGGACATCAGCTCGTAAATCAGGGAGCGGAGCATCTAAAAAAAAAACTCAAAATTGCGAAACTGTCAGCATTGAAAATACAGATATTTGCTATAGCTTTAAAATCTAGATTTTACACTCTAATCTTATCCATTATGTATCATTGAATGAAATACTCAACACCACTAGTCTACAATGCGTTGCTTAAGTCTATTTTTAAAAAACCGCAATATTTGGAGCGTTCTTAATATCAACGAGAAGACTGTAGAGATAAATGAACTATGACTATCTGACAGCAGCGGTTCCATAAATCGTGTGCCATATTTATGATCGACCCTATTAGATCTTACAATGTTTCTTTGTAAGAGTATGTACACGCTTCATAAATATAGATTCCAGAAAAAGTTAAAATTCTGAGCTCTCTAAAAACCTCTCGACAAGAATCACGACAACTCAGTGCGCAAACTATTCAAATGGGAAATATAGTCTTTCCACTTGTGCCCCAATTCAATATATCATAACGAGTATGTGAATTAATATCATTAACATATAAATTTAATACCACCGGCTTACTACAATGCTTAGCCACAAGGTTCAAAGCGTAGCAGTTCGACCGCAGCTTACTACTAAGGCTTTGAATGTGTTCTTGTGATTTGTATGTTGCAGTCGAAATTTATCCCTATTATTATAGATCTTAAACTATACACAGAAACATTAAATAAAATTAGCTCGTCGATTAACCGTCGCGGTAATGAGAAAGTAACAAAAACGGTTTTTTCTTTGTTTATGTTTAAATAATTATGTTTGGCTCATATGAAAATGTCTCGTATATACGTTCGCAGGAGGCTTTTAACAATCTATTACTTTCACGTATTAACACGTTAGCACTGTCTGCGTAGCAAACGACCAAAACGAATTTGTAGAGCTTATAATCAAGTAAAAAGTCGCTAGAATATATTAAATAAAATAGAGGATTAGTTGAGTTCTCTCTTCTGTATAAGACGATAGCAAATCAAGTTGCTTACCGCGGACACCACATCGCGATAATTTTTGATTCAATGCACTCACAATACCTGTCACAAATTCAGAAAATGCAGTTTCAACGCTTTTACCCAACGTAAAGCCGTGGTGAGACAGAGCAGGTAATAATTGTCATAATTACCTGCATAGCCCTTCTTAAATAGGGGCATTATTGACACTCAAAATTTACGGTAAAATGCCCTTCTCAAAAGATAAATTGATCAAAAAAGGGTAGATATCGCCTAATTGGACACATTTTTTCAGATTCATAAATATTAGGTCAGTACCACAAGAATTCGACTTATTGAACTTATTAATTAAAATTATACCTCTTTCTTACATCCTAGAGGATTTAGTGCAAAATTGTTCGTTCTTTTCAATGAAACTGAAATCTATAACATACCTTTTAAAAGGCAATGAAAATCTGTTGCAAAAGTTCCTAGCTAATTCCTGTAATATCATTCTCATACATAACAACTCTACGTTGTTTCCGATTTATTTTGAGAAAATTCGTATCGTTTTGTTCTTCGCTGATCAAGTAGTTTCTAATAGATCGATATTTTCCATCTATTTTCGACAAATCTGTATATAATGTTATCTTGGACTTAAGTGTAGATGACAGGTTATAGGATTCACGTTTTTTATTCGCGTGAATATAATGTTTCGTAGAAAAGCAAGTTTCAGAAACCCGCCACGGCAACATTAGGGCATATTACCAATGGCTGTTGAATAACTTGAATAATAATGATGTTCTTGATAAACGTTTCTTTTCTGACGAAGCAAAATATGAGACTATGATCAGAAGAAAATCCTCATAAATTTATGTAGACACCATTACATACCAAAAAAAAAATTGTGTTTGGCTGGCATTTTAAGGAGGCAAATCATTGAACTCATATTTTTGAACGGAACAATATTAGAATTATTGGAACTCCTTATTAACCGCCTATACGATAATGAAAAAATAGTTGCTCGTTTGGAAGAATTTTTTGATAATCAACTAGTGTTCCCTCCATGGTCTACAGATCTCACAATTCTGGATTACTTCGTTTTCCACATATGAAGAGCACAATTTTTGGAACACCACAAAAGACAATCGAAGAACTTCGTGATGGTTGTTAAAGTAGTTTGTGATAACATAACCGCTCAACATTTATCAAGCGCTTTTGAAAACTTGAAGAGCAGAGTTCGTATGTGCATCCAGACTAGAAGGCAACATTTCCAGCATCTTCTTTAGCATGTACTATTTTTGCAATAAACGTATTTTGTGTGGCGTGTAATTAAGACATTTTACAACAAATAAGGTATCGCTGTAACACAACAACAAGTTGCAGCCTGTCAGATAACATTTGTGAAAATTTTACTTAAAAAATGCATTAATATTTCATACTGTTGCCAAATTTATATTGTATTCTAAATAGAAATTTAATTGAAGGCACGGTATATGCACACAAAATTTAACATACGGCTACGGTGAGTACATTCATGTGGTCAAATCGCAATTTCCTTACCGAAATTCTTTTTATCATCAAACCCAGGCACATTCTGTTCGTGCTTTAAAAAACTCTGCAATAGATTGCACCGCATAAAAATTCTGTATTTACAGTAAAATTCAACGTAGAGCATACATAGTTAAGCTCACACGTATGCCACCAAAATGGTTATATTCTTCTCTCATAGGACGACCATTCCGTTTTTGCGCTGCACCGAACGTTTTCAGCTAATTTTATTTTTCGTTTCTGTATTACAGGATCCGGAATTGTGCATAGCGCTCGCCTTTTCTCTCCAGTACATTCGGCTATGCGTTCTCTGCTGGATGCTGGTGATGGCGCATCATATGTACTCGCAATTCCGGAAGAATCTGCATCTGGTCCCCATCACGGACAACGCGATCGGAAAGCATTTTCTAAGGTAAGAGTATTTGCTTAGTCACGATTGCAGTTTATTTCAGTTCGCAGATGGAATAAATGCAAGCAAATGTTTCTTACGAGGGACAAGAAAACTGATAAAAATAAAGTGTTTTCTTTCAGGGTTGAGATTATTCGGTTTCTCTTTGTAAATATGATGGTCGTTGCGTATTATCGATTGATACATAATAATATTGAAAATTAATTTATTCTAAATGCTTGAAATAATATCTTTCCAGCGTAGAATTGCCATACGTATTATAAGTATGTACAAAACAACATCGACGAAGGTACTGTTGGTGGTAGCGAGAACCACACCAACAGGCTTGCTGATCGACCAGAGTGCAAAGATACAGAAGAAAGGCGGCAGAAACAAGCATGACGCAGTAATATCCTAAGTGACAGAAGAGACGGGAGAAACAGGAAAAACAAGCGCAGTGTACAGGGAGAGAAATCTCAGAAATCTAAGACTATGAATTAACAGAAAACATTGTCAATTAAACTTTCATCTAACACGGCTGTTGACAGGGGATAGTTGCTTTTGTTGTACTGCAACGAGAGTAGCACTACAGAGCACATCTTTTTCGAATTCCCAAAGTGCATAATGCGGAGAGCACGAGTGAAGGGTATAATAGGCAAACTAACATCCGAAACGATGATTGGAGATGTGTTAGAAAGTGAAGACAAATAGACACATTTTCGAAGGATATGGTTAGCACGAAAGAGGGACACAAAAGAACTCAACAAACAAACAGGAATGAAATGTGCCATTAAAATTAAAAGAGAATCCGAACATCACCAGAACATTTGTGATGAAATAATACTGCAGCAGTTCCGGGAAGAAAGAAACAATTGAAAGAACAGTTTTTTACGTACGTTGGGTGTTTTTTCCCGCACAAAAAATAAGACCGATAGTGTTGTTTACTAGCGAAGTATGGAAAAATGAAAAGAACAAGCCATGTATATATGTTTCAAAATATTTATTTTAATGAGGTCCCTTAGAAAAGGCTAAAGATTATCATGATTTATTATTATTCATTTGTAGTGGTTGATTTGTATATATTTTTTATTACTGCAGATAATTTTCATACAATTTGTACCCTCCATAGCTTCTGGCCACATGTATTACTTATATTCATGGTACTAATGTTGTACACTACTAGTCGAATATATTGCACCACTTTGATAAATACCAAAGGAACTAAATAAGAGACTCAAAAAAAACAAACAAAGACTATTACTCTCAGACCATTACTTTACTATAAATCTATATTCGGGCTTTAAGTAGATACATAGATATTAATGCAATGTATTTGAATTATCAATCCGTATGACACGTTGCAACCCATTAATTTACCGAACTTCGAAATGTCGTCCAAGTCAAAATGAAATTTCGTAACAATGCTTCTCTCTGTGTGTGCTTTGTACCCTCTTAGCTTTCTACTAATATTGTTCCCTACAAATACATACATACACCAACGTCCTCATATATAATCCGCGAAATTAGTATTACAACTACCTAGCGTAAGCCAACGCGATGACATGCTTTCCTGCTTTGTAAGGATTAGTAGATTTCACGAACCCTATGTTTACGGACATGTAACATGCAAACGTAATCATCCCGGATTCGAAATTACGTTGACGCAATAGCAACTAATACACGTGAGTATTGCCATGAGAACGCAAATTTATCTCCTCTCCAGTACAACGTCACCAGTTATTTCCAATATTTTCTCTAGTAATTAATTATTCTATATTTCTATATACCTTTTACTAATCAAATAGTTTTAGTTCCCGGAACATATTCTTGAAGCATCTAACTCCTGCGGCTTAATAAAATTATGCTGATTAAAAGAGAACGCCAGCAACGAAACGAGTTACTTCAAAAGGAGCATAAAAATTCAAAAGACATAAAGCTAGCTAGGATCGACTTATTACAATTCCGCTCGCGTAAGCTGAATCTACTCTTTTTATCCTACAACTTACGTAATAAAACGCTTTCTCAAAGGAAATATAGTAAACTAATGATGAAAGCTAGCTATGTATACATATTCTGAAGAAATAGCGAAGTACGTAATGAATACGTTTATTTCTGCATAAAGAATTTTCAAGCAATTCATTCGCTCTAATCTTTTCATTCTAACACCGTTTCAATGCCGTTCAACGCCGTTTGTTATCAACACGTGATTTTCTATTGAGCAATTTATATCGCAAAGAGTGTCATATTATATTTTTCATACTGACGACTCAATGTTTTGAAAAATCACCATTTTCCGAAAATATTTGGCATCTATTTACAATTGTCAAAGTTGTACGTATTGACGCGAATTGCTGCATTAATGTACTATACTTTACGTCCTTAGGGACGTAAAATTTCATTACATCCCGCTGTCAAGAACAACCAACGTAAATCGCATTTACGTCCCACTATTAAGAGCAGAAATGATTGAGCTACGTAACCGGAAATAAGAAGAGTTATTTTATCAAATAGTCATTTATGTCGCAAAGACCGTAAATATTATTTTTCATTTTTTTTTATAATAACGATGTAAATTGCAAAAATCCGAAAATCGTCGAAATCTCTGGGGTAGCTTTCACCCCCACAACATAAGGTTTCACCGAAACAAAAAGCGGCGTTTTCCAACACTATGGATTCTACAAATCTGCCAAGTTTGAATCCGCTCGAGTGACATATTAGGGGAAGAGGAACAAAATTTATAGACAATGACGAACTAATAGCGGCTATTATATATAATTTTTTTTGCAGTTCTAATCTTTTCTTTTTTCTTATTTCCATATTTATATTTTATTTCGTATTAAAATGAGTTGCTTAATAAATATTTTTTCTATTGTACTTCCTTGAAGGCGTATATCACTTTGAAGAAGGAATTTTGTCTAAAAGATATCAGCATAAAAAAACGAAGGACTTCTGAAGATACCAATTAAATCAAAATTAACAATAAAATTTCCATAAACTCTGAGTTTTTAGGTATTTTAAGGGAAATTAAACTCGAGATTAATAGCTCACGATAAACTCATCATCATCAGGCACAAGTAAAGACTTTCTGATATCCTTCCACATATTTTCTCTTTTTCCTCGTAGAATTGTATACAGCATTTGCAGCAATGAAACACTAAGTAAGATCCTACGTTTAACTTTCCTTCCAAAAGATATCGACCACATAAAATTAGACGCGTTTAATTATTTTATTCTACCGGGAATAAATATTTATGTCAATAGCGATCAAACAGTTGTAAATACTTTACCTTTTTCTACGCCTGGAGAGGTTATACTATGCAAACCATTAGGAAAAGCACACAAGCAAGCACCGTACATTTTAAACGAACGTCTAGGGGGCGCTATGTAAATATTTCCGCCGTTGGAGTTGCAATTTGCGTTCACCCTGAACGGCGAATCGGCTTCGACCGATATTGAAACAACTACACGATCAGATATTGATATACAATTATAGACAACTACCAGCAGATATTATGTTTACTTACGTCTTTGTTTAACTTTCTCCGTGTACCCCACATATTGTTCGTATCTGTTTCTGTTGGTATTTGTGCAGTGGAATTATATTTGACGCAATAATTGAAATAGTTTACAGTCTCTTCCTGCAATTACGTTAAAATCCATTTCCGCAGCTCAAACATTCTGTTCGAGAACAGATCCCTTTAATACATAAATTCCTTCTAACATTAACTCGAGAGCGTATTAAAACCGAGGATAGAAACACACCAGCGGGGTATTTATGTTAATTTAGCATCAACATCAGAAATTAGTTTTCTTTTCATTTCACCCAATTATTACTAATTCAGCTAAATTGTTCTGAATCCAATAAGAACGAACAGAAGCATTGTGTAATAGGAAAAACGAAGATGAAATCTTTTAAAGTACTAGTACACTCAATTAACTGGATCTCATTGCTTCCCTGAAAGATTAGCTTTTCCTTGGTCTTTTTTTTTTTCTTTGAGATTGAGATTATAATTAGTACTAATTGCTGCGTAAAGATAGGAAAATGGTGCTCTAAGAAAAATACACCCTATTAAAACGTAATAAGCTCTTTTATGGATTTATACAAAGATAGAATAGAACAATACAATCAGAAACAGAAAAGATATAAACATAGCAGGTTTTGAGAATACAAACGAAATGGAAATCAATGAAATTGAATAAGTAAATTACCAGGTTCTGATAAGGTAACAAGAAACATAATCAAAGGAAATAAAGAAACTTTAACACCTATATTAGTAAAAGAAAGTATTAGAAAGCGGCAAGCACTCAGATTACATTAAAAAAAAAACAATTATTGTACCAATATTTAAGCAAGATGGCAGGAAAATAACCGAAAAATTCACTACTATCTACTTTCGACAAAGTATTAAAGGAAATTATACAACACAGAATAATTGCAATCTTCAATGACAAAGAGCTTTAGGCACCAATATTGTATATACTATACACAAATGAGTTTTTCGATATCAAACTCAACAGTACTTTTCTGACAGCTGTATGCTGGAATGGTGAAAATGACACAATATACAATGGTGAAAAAGAAAAAGATATTAAAAGAACGATAGAAGAAGAGCAGCTTAACCAACTTGCAATCAACGAAGGAAAGACAAACTGCATGATCTTCAAAACCAAAAGAGAGCCAACAAACATTATTCTAATAAAAAAACAAAGGAATTGAAGAAGTCACATACGTAAACTATTTAGGCTTGACAAGACAAAACAATTTAAGATGGTAGCAACGAAAAAGTACTCCCAAGCGATAATAACAATTACAAAAATTATAAACATAGTACCAGCGAATTTAAGAAAACCGTGTTACCACCCCTTGTTTAGAACTGCTTAATACGTTTGTCGTCAAACTTAACAGCAAGGAACATATTAAGACTTCGGAGACAACAAAACAAATTTTTAAAGAGACTATATTAGTTCACAAACAAGTGTAGAAAAACCAAACATAAAATAAATCAACAATTAAAATCCAATAAACATATTCATACTCATGACGCTAGAAGAAAATCGCATATTAGACTCGAAAGATACTACACAAACCTACACCCTGCAAGAAAGGAATAAAACACTTGTTGCTGAATGAATTGGATGATTTTAGAATCTCAGTCAAAAAGACCAAAAAGTCCTGAATACCATTAACTCAGGTCAGGATGGTATACTACTTCAGCGGTTTCCTACTTTATCATCCTGAGTTAAGATAGAGAGCTGAAACCAAACAAACTCTATTTGTATACGATAGGAGATAACATCACCGTGTGCAGCAATAACGACTACGTTTTGGCATGGAATCTACGAATGTCTTGCAATATTCGTGGGTGAAAGAGTACCAAATTTGCACGAATTTTGCACTTAGCTGAAACTATACACTGAGCATCCTTACGTTAAAACTTCCTTACCTGATACCATAAAGTTTCAATGGCATTCGGGGCTTTTAAATTATGGTCCCTAAACCAGTCTTTTGTTATTTTCGTTTATTGTTCAAATATAAAACTTTCATTTTCAAAACTTCGTGTTTCTCTTGAAATCAAGGTTCTTCATAGTAGAAATGTATTTCGGGTGTCGGGGTCGCGTAGTTAATATTTTACTTGAGGTTTCGCTGCTGTCAGCTTCTTCAGAAGATTTCTAAAGACTGGTGTTGTTGTCTCTTGCTCCTCGTTATATATCCCATTTCTGTTCCGTTTTGCTGATCCATAACCGTTCCGCCTTGCTGATCCATAACCGTTCCGTTCCGCTGAATCGCGTCGTTCGTGGTCCGTTCATTAACTACGCGACATCACCCGAAAGACATTTCTACTATGGATTACGGTCGTTAAAGCCTACACTCAACTAAGGTTCTTCATAACATGTCGGTACTTTTCTGCATTTAGAGTACCATCAAAGAACTAATATTTGTCCAAATTTGGATTCGTCGCAATATTACTTCACCTTTCCATTGTTCAGGATATTTTGCCTTTTGTCCAATTCGAACATTTTTTTTTTCTTTGAATAGCTGTTAATAATGGCTTTTCCTTTGCCTTTAAGGAAAGTGGATGAGAAAATATTAATCTTTACATTGTAACGCGTAAATTATAAACTTACTTTAAAAACTGTAACTAGACTTATGCAACCATAGTCTACAGAATTAATTGACGGGCATTCAATATTTATTTATGAAGAGTCTTAAAATGACTACGGGATTATTAGTATAGGTTTACATATTGAATAATTTGATTCAATAATCAGGATCACAAAAATCGAACTATATCACATTATTGAAGTTAATAAATTACACATTAAAAGCTACGAATTTGATAACATATTCAAATAGTTTAGACGGGTCTTGCATATCAAGTGAGTAAACAAAATATAACATTTGGAACTGTAGACATTGAAAAAGTATGTGATAATTTTATATGGACAAAAATAACTTGTTTCTCATATTATAGAAGAAATCATATTAAATGTTGGACGAGATTTAGACAACGAATCTGATGAGTACCACAGAGGTGGCTAAATTTTCTGATTGATCAAATTCAGAGCAAGTTTTTTTTAACATGTTTTTGTTTTAGAAATAAATAATGTAATTTCCTTCTTAGCCGTTCTTATAATTAGTAAAACGTCTCCACCAATTTATGTCTTCTTCAGACGGAAAATTTTTGAGTTGGAATTTAATATCTGAGAAATCTTTTGCTTGCTCTGAAACTTACTTTAGAATTTTTAAAATCAAGTGCGTCTTTGCAGTTGAGCAAAAGCTATTTTCATTTCAGAGAAAGTACTTTTCCGTTTACATTTCGCCAATATGTTACCAAGAAAAATTGCTTAGAGCAAATAGCTACAACTCTGATGGAATTGACAATATGAAAAAAAAAATATTATTCGTTTTACGATGAATGAAAAATGGAAACCAGCAGTAAATAAACTAAACGAGCCGCAAATGATTTGCAAAATTACACAGTGAATTTCTTAGGAAACCAAAACTTTTCGTAAATAATGATTTTCCGTCGTAAAGCTAATAACGGTCTTATTCCTATTGTCAACTCCACCATAATTATCAGAGTAGGTCAACCATTCTGAAAATTTGCATAACTTAATAACTTTTTGTTTTAGGCAAGTTTTCTTAGTAACACTTTGGCGTTTCCAAAAATTTGCATAACGCGTAGCATTTCACTCTGAATAACTTTTCTTAGTAACACTTTGACAACTGCGAATGAAAAAGGTAGTTTACCTGAAATGAATGAAATGAAATAGATCTTGCTCAACTGTAAAGCCTACTTAATTTTCGAAAATTGAAAACAAAACAAAAATTAAGTATGAAAAATGTATCAACAAATCCGCTTCTCAATGTAATTTTTTGCAAATTATATATATAATTAATTTAAATTGCCCAACATTCTATAGTTATATTTATCATCATTTCTGTGTACATACACGTCTTTTAAACCTTGCATTCATTTCTTGACCCCCCCGCGACACCATGTTGTCGTATCCGACACGACGCTTGGACGCTTGGTTTTTAGTTTAGGTATAGCCCTATAGGAATGGAGCCGGACTTCACCCTACCACTCAATCTCCCCCAACATACTTAACGTAGGAGGTAGATTAAAATGTGTCCCATCCACGTATATTTCACTTTGATGTCGGATAAAGTGCAATGCTGTTTTACGATACGCTCAAAGTATAAACGTGATCGCATTTTTTAAATAGTAATTTGTTGTATTCGTTATATTGTCAATTTGGAACTCTTTTTAAAAACTCTGTGGTTGGACAGTAAAAAAAAAGATTATGTTCCTGCATCTGATGCCTTTTATCGGATTTATAGAGGAAAGGCAACTGGGATGGTGGAAACACTTACAAAGGCTGAGTAGTGGAGCACCAGTAAAGAAAATATGGGAAGCTAGAGTTCCGATTAAGAAGTAACGTGACATGGATGAAAGCAAAGTGGAACACATTGCCTACATCCTTTTAGGTAATAAAGGGACATGATTATATGGAGCTATAGAATAAAACAACGTTTTTGCGAGTATGTGTTGCATCCGACACCAGGGCATGGGATTTGTGACTGCAGCCCACAGTGTCGCAGGAGTGTTAACATCTCAAATTCATTTGTTTATATTTATAAAATAAATACAAGAGGTAATTTTTAATTCATACTTAAAATAAAATTACTACTGAAGCATCATCATTTTTTTAATGAATAATTAAGATCCGCTACTATTGTATAATTTGATATTACTAAATAAACTTCACTCGGTTTTGATGTTATTATGTAGTCTAATCATTTAAATCTAGTGCCGTCTAGCATGTTAAAACTGAGCTGTTCTCGTCTTTTCCAACACAACGCCTTAAATAAACGTGAAAGCTGCTAAATATGTTAATTTTAAAACATTTTATAAATAAAGTAAGTTATCATACAAAGCACTTGATTATCAACCGGGTTTGACATGATGCAGCCCCAAAATAGCTTCATGCGTTAGAAAGCGAAACGTGTGTATACTTGACCCAATTTTAATCTGAAAGCCTTTTTAAAAAGAAATATCAGTGACTGTTTAAAACGCACTCAAAGAAAAAATATTTCTCTTTTATTAATATACGTTTTATTATAAAATTTTGCTGCAAATGTTGCTACATTCTTTGAATACACATACTACACCCTAAATCTTAAAGTGAGAATTATGAATTTTAATACCAGTGATCATCCCGAGTTCGGAGTGAAGTCGATCACTTTTAAACTAAAAATTCATTTACCAGACATTAACGTAGTTACATTTTTAATTGAATTAAAATATAAGTTCACCCCAGATAAATTACTTACTCATTAAGTTAAAGTTCCACCAGCTATATTCATTCATAAACTCTTCCGTAAACAACCTGCTTCCCACAACCATCAACTACAATCCTTGCAAATAAGATTAACCAAATTAATTACTTAGTTGGGGAGTCTCATAGGAGATAGTTTCCATCGAATCGAACTCGAAGTTATGATCCAGCTTCTAAAACTCCAAATCATATCCACCGTGAGACTCGGTTCAATGCTGAAAGCTTTACCTCAGTTCGCGAGAATTCTAATATTAGCGTCTACATTGTGCACGCGACGATACAGTCTATTGAGCGGGGGAAGTTAGGTAAAGGTTTACTGTATAGGCTTTTAACGACTTTAAGGTAGTAGAAGTAAGTAGATTTGTTTCGACTGCGAAGGGAATTTAGCTTCAGGGAAACGTGAAACTCACATAGATAAATGAGATTGAATTAAGCAGCTTACATAATTTAAATTCGCGACTAAACTCGTTAGCGAAAAATAATTAGATTATTTTAAAGACAAAGGGTTATATTCAAATGTTCGGTTCGTTACTGTTTCTTGATTACTCCACTCAATTCAAAATTTCTATTGTCTGTACATGGAACAACCTAAAAACGGGAACTGCACCTTTCTTAATGCTACGACGTTTGACAACGACCGAAATTATAAACAGTTAACCCTTTTAAATGTTTCGCTTTATTCTGAAACAGATACTAGAACAAAGTGCGTTTCGGGAGCTGCAATTATTGAATAACGAAATAAATACATGGCATATTACGCATCCATTGAAAAATACTTTTGAAAATTTCAGCCATGTTCGACGCTCAGTTGTTAACGGTTGTATATGTTAGTCGATGCTAATGTTTCTCTAAAAATGGAAAAAATCGAATAAGGAACCATCATTAAAGGATACGGCTCAGAAAAAAGCAATGACATCGCCCAGGATAATTGTGGGTGCGACGGTTTTTTAGGATAATCCTAGACTATGTTAGGAAAAGGAGAAACAATAATTGGGGCATACGACACATTATTTGATAAGTTGAAAGCAGAAATTGCGAAAATCAACTACGTTTGAAGAAAAAGCGGTTTGTTCCATCAAGACAACGTATCATCGCACACAATGGCCGCTATGGCGAAAATAAAACACTCCAAAGAAAGAATCTCGTCAAAAGGCGTGGCAACTGCGCTGATGATTCCAAACAAAGACGGTTTTACACAAGACTATACTCCACACTGAAAAAAATAATTCAATAAATCGTATTCATTAACTTTATTTTATTAAAGCATCAAAAAAATTATTGTGTTAACTAATACATTTATTACAACAATGAACCACGTTATCAACTTGAAATCGGTTCATCACTTTAGTAAATACCAGCTTATTACTTACTTAGTTTGTGAGAAGTAGAACTTTGCGGATTTTTCATTAGACATTAATAAATGTATTTTTTATGTTCATCAATATAATAAACAGCCATTTATTAAATGATAAACTTTCATTGGATCAATTTTGATAAAAGATTGTTGCATTAACATACCTTTTTTGGTGTATTTACGTACCTTTTTCGTTTAGCACATAGCACAATGCTTCGAAACTGCCAGTATGAAAACAATCTATTGGTAAATATTATTGTTAAATGTATAAGCAGTAAAAACGTAAAATTCCAAAATCAACATTAAATTATCAACAATGATAATCAATAAAACCGTGTACACATCACAAACTAATCAAAATTACAACCCTTCCTGGCACAATCAGAAATAATTACACTCAAACAAAACATCTGAAATCTTATAACGTTAATAAACAAAAGGAGAAAAGCGAGATCCGGGATGAGAATAATCGCATAACAAGAACAATTCTCATAATAAATTACGACATTCCTTTGTTTTGTTTTGGAAATCCTGCGAATTCGAATCTCCGACAAATATGTTTTATATTATTCTGATTACGCTGGGGAGAAGAAAGGATGAGCTTACGTTACGCCGACATCAACAAAGGCATGTAAATTTCATCGCATGGACGAACTCAAACCCTTAACAGAGACATCTTAGTTTAGCCGAATTTCCCCAACTTTATGTAGGTCGAAATATTCACGAAATTACATGGTCGTGCTTTTAGAGTAGTGCAAATAAAGACGCCTGTATATGTATACTAAGATAAAGTTTAAAGATGGTAGTTCTCCAAGCGATTCGCTAGATTGTCTATCGACTTTTGAAGATTTCATTTAAATTATAGCCAGTCTCTACGTAATTAAAATGTAAGGGATCTTAAGGAATATTTCGTGTCTGCTAGACTAGATATTTGCCGGTTAATAAGTAATGAACGAGACACTGAAAGATACTGAGCTTTATCAACGACGATGAACTACCCTTTCTCTGTCATCTAATTCTTTTATGATTTTTTGTCTAATGAACGTCAGAGAATCCAGTTTACAAGAGATTTCTGATAAATATATAAAAAGAGTGAGCAGAGAGGTTTGTACAAAACACAGAAAAGGTTCTAATTGCTTCTGACAGCATCCATTACTTATTATATGCTTTGGGAAAGCATCGTAACTGTATTTTGTTTAATTTTAATGATGCCGTGCCTTGAAACTGCTTTTCTAATCTAAAATTTAAATTAATACTAATCTTTGAAATTTTCTTATTGTTAGTGCACAAATCATTTCTTTAAAGAACGTTTTCCTTAATATTTAGCAATTCTCTCATTTCTTCATTTAAAAATTGTAATTTTCACTCCCAATGATGCCACGTATTGTTTGCACATGCTTTTGAACTTCATCCAAATTCTCTTGTGGCCCTTTAGAAACCTGTATTTACCTTCCCTTCAGGTTACCTTTCTCGTTTGTTTTGCTGGATACTTCTTGCTAATTGATCTTTTACTGCTTTTACGCTTCGACTACAGTATCATATCGATCGATGGCTGAAGAGTAAGGGGATTTGAAAAATTAGTTCATCGAAGATCTTGCGCGGGTTTTTGAGTATGAGAAAAATTAACACGAAATGGTTCCCAAAATTACTAAGCCCGGTTCAGAAGGAACAACGTGTTGAATGTAGCCGAAACTTTCTCAAGCTGTACGAAACCGACAACACGTCCGTTAACCAAATAATAACTGGCGGTGAAACAGTCATCCACGATTGTTTGTCTAAAAGCAAAAGGAGTGGCATCGGAAACGCGAATCCATCCATTAAAAGACCAATGTGCCAAAAAGTAAAAAAAAAAGTGATGGGTATCTTGTTAATCGACTTTAAAGAACGCAAACCTACAGTAAACGCAGTATACTGTGCCGACTTGCTACGCCAGTTAAGACAAGCCATCATTGAGAAACGCCGAGAAGAACTAGAACAAGGGGATTTGGCTCATGCAAGACCAACCTGCTGTCCACTCAGTTGCAATTACGAAAATTATATTGAAAAATAATAGCGACTTCTCTTGCATAGGCCGTCTTTCAATATTAGACTTAGAATACATAAACTGCAGCTCGTATGTAATTTATTTATTCCTTTGCACTAGCATTGACTCGTCTGTCTTATTTCGTGTTTCTCATATTTTAAAGTGTTTTAGGTATTGTTCTGCTTGCTACTTATTCAAAAAAGAAGAATCTTAACATGTTTCAGACCCTATAATCTGCTTTACTGCAGTTTCTTTGGACTTTCAAGATTTTCTTGTTAAAATTTGCAAGCACTTAATTAAAGAAAAAGCGATAAAAGCCATTACAAATGCACCAACGAGCTCTAATTGTATTTCAGAAAGTATTCCTCAAAAATAGTAAAATTATCCAATTTAAACCAAACAAATGTAATACTACAAGTAATATTTGGCATTGATAATTATATTCAAAAGATGGTTTTAACTGCGGTTATCTCTACTAATCTCCTTTATTTGATACTACCTAAATACACTTTTCCTAATTTCCAATGAGATGTTTTTTTAAGTTTGAATGGAATTATAGTTTTGAGTTAAAGATAGTTTTGTCTTATTTGGCATTTGATAATGTCTGAAGGTAGCACTAAAGACTGAAGACGGAAGATTGAATCAATATTCTTTATGAGCTTCCATATAACTTTATTGGTTTACATTACAGAGAATAAGAACAATCTAGACGAAGAATTACAGCACGTTTATTTAATCTAACAAAATATGTAGTTGCGCTAGCAAAAACTTTAGTTGGATTTAAATTGCAGTGTTGCTGTCAAATCTTACAGTAAATCCAACGATAATTTTTGTTAGGGTAACTACATATTTTAAAAGGTTAAATAAACGTGCTGTAATTCTTAGTATAAATTATTCTTATTTTAAAAATACAAGGATTACTGTCCCTGTCTTTCTTTTTCTTTGGTTTTTAAATAAACTTACAACTAGTAGATTTCCCCTGTCTAAGGAAGAAAATCAATACGCTCGAAACTGAAGATACAATCTGTTACCTAAACAATGTCCAACAATGAATAAATAATGTGAAATTTATAGAAAATAATAATCGTTTTCCATCCCGTTTCTATATTTGCGGTGAACGTGTCCAAGGCAACAATCCGATCATTCGTCAAAGCCCTCATGATCTACGGCAATGCAATAAATTCGAACTAAACTGTTGGCATATCTCGCTTTACCCGCAGCAATTTGTAACGATTTACGTCAACACCCGATACGGATACAATGCGCTATCACCACAACTGGACCTGCGGTAGTTGGCAGCATTGATTGATTAAGTGCAAGGGGTGAATCCCCGATAATCGGCGATGAGCAGCGTTGCATGTCAGTCGCGTTAACGACGGACCCTGTTTATTATGGCGGAGCCAAATGAGCGGAAGCCCTATTGCAATACTAGATTAATGAGTGGATTAACTGTAACGTAGCTTAAGGGAAAGGCCCCTGTGTACCACACATGTAAAGAGGATGGTTATAAAATGCATGAAAGCTTACATAAATATAGAGATGTGTAACAAGGTAAAATTCCAGAGGCCTAAACCAGTAGTTGTAGAACTATTTTTCGTTCAGGTGACATTTATGATTCTTATTGCGAGATATATTTTACACATGACGCGGTAAATATGAATCGGCACCTTATAATTTACATTACATAAATTTCAATTGCTTTATTTTTAACAAAAGATTATTTAAAATAATAGATTAACCATACGGATTAGCATGATGTTAGAAACAGAAAAAATCCATATATTAAACTATGAGGTTAATATGCTTCAATTAGCTGCAGTAACCTTGCAAAAAGACTTTCAGAAATGTACATTAAATTCATCGTTAAATCTTTATTAAACATTTATGATATTAACAACAATAGAACCTTAATCATTTAGCACCATTTAACACCAAAATTTCCATTAATTAGATGAACGTTTTTACATCAACGCCAAAATATCGTTTACAAGGTTGGTGCAGTCACTTAGAGGATAATATTCATGAGTATTCTGCTACTTCCGCCCAAGTTACTAATACAAGTTTCCATATCAGAACTTTCGCTTCTTATGGTGAAGCGATTTAATGAAAATTACAACTTTAGAAGCAAGATACATGAAGGAGAAAATTATTTGGCAACAGGTTATATAAAAGCAGATGCCTTACATGGAGCTTTCTATAGACTGCTACGTTTGGTATTGAATACTGCTTTGAAAATGAACAAAACAACATGCAAATATATGTTTATAGCAGTTTAAAATAAAAGGAATACATCACATTAGTGACCAACCTGTAATGAGGTACTGAAAAGAACTATGTACAACCAAATTGATACACACGTGCAAAGATACTCTGTTTTACCTCACAATCAGTTGGGTTTCAGATTAGGACACAACTTTGTTAAAAGTAATCATCGTGCAATGCAAAGTGCATTGCACGCCACGTAGATTTCTCAAAAGACGCACCTTCTTTATTACAACCGTTTCTTGTTGGGAGGCGTCTGTGTGTTCGTTTTTCGAAGAGTGCGTGTCAGTTATTACCTCTTTCTAACGCCGTTGAAAGTTTTCATTTTCGTTTTAGTTTTTAAAATATTTCAGCTTAATCATTTTCCAAAGATCACACTGTATATGTCGCTTCGTCTACGATTAAAGCACGCCCTAGCAGGAACAGCAAAATTGATGGCCAGAGGACCCAATCGTACCCTATCCCAATTTCATCGCTGGATATCACATTCGATATCCATCACGCCCGTGTCAATATTGACAAACCGAAGCCTTCGACCGGCTGTATTTAGGGATCGAGTGGAACGCCAAGTGGTGGAACGGGACGTTGCGTTGTAGAGGACGTACACGTGTGAATGGATTAATTGAAATCCATCGGGAATGGATTTAAAAACTCGAGTGGTGAACCGTCGCGCTGTTACTTCATAAATCCAATATAAATCGATGTCCGTTCCATTCCTTTTTTTGCTGGTGAAGTGACGTAATTGGCTTTTTCTAATTTAAACTACCAGCAATTCTTTACAATGAAATTTGCCCACGTACTATATTATATGTCATTTAGTTCTATTGGAGAGAGAATTAAAAATAAAATTGGGCTCCACATAGTTTCAAAGCTTTTCGCCATGTTGGGAAAGCAAGAAATCTCCTCCCCAAATTTCCTTGGAAACGATGTTCATGTTTTAGCATTAGGTTTCCAAATGTAAAAATATTTTCCATATTTATAAATTCCATACACGATATCGTTGAAATCGTCGTAAGGGTTTCAGTTTTAATTAAAATTTGCTGAATTTTTAAAAAAAGTTAAACGATTATTTAAAAGGAGAATTATTACCGTTGTTTTCGATTAAATCCGTTTAATTTTCAACTAACACAACCGTTTTAAACTATTTAATTGATTATACGGTAAAAGCGGATACCTACAAAACAAGAAATACGTACCAAAACCAAAAAACTGAAACATTTTTTCCTTTTGCAAACCTTGTATCAAGAGTCTTAAAACATCTTAGGAAATGCTAAAAACGGCTTTATTTTTCTTCTATCTTCACCAATTCTGACATTTTCTAACATTAATATTCATTTAATTTTTATTTTTATTACTAGCATAATTTCACCATGTTTCAAGTTCTCTCATAATACATAAGTAGATATTTATATACAGGGTGCTACAGTAATAATTTATTGTCTGTCTCCTTTTTGGCATTAAAAAATACTTTTGAGTAATTTTTTTAGTATGAAGTAGTGTATAAAACAGAAACTTTGATAAACACACAGGATGTTCCAAATATGACTTTAGCCATACTAACCTTCTCAAATTAACAAATTACCCTGTATATTATTGCAGTAAGAAGATTGGTACCGCTGAAATCATATTAGGAAGATGCTGTACATTTGTCTCCTTTACAATAAAAATAAAAAAATTATTCGACGTAAGATCGTAAAAACTGCGCTTTAAAAAATACAAAACTAAATATTACCAAATACATTAGAATGCCGTGCATTACGTCAAGTATCGAAATGAAACAGCAACGTCTATCACGTTTTTCATTTAAGTTTAATTGGCAATGTAACAGAAAGCAAAACCTCCGACTTAATTAAAAATAACACTTCACGTAATCGTTCCGGTCGAATATTCGAGAATTCAGGAACAAATTCGTACGAATTAAAATACGGATTTAACATCGACTTAAATAATTGGGAAACCCCGAGTTAAATTGGGTTTTTGTAGCGGCGCCCTACAAAGCACCGACGGCCCGGCGAAGTGGCAAACCGTGTTTATGAATGTGAATAACGTCGGGAGGGTTCCGAATACCGCACAAGCCCTCTTGACTAATGTCAATATGTCACTGCTCCGGCCCATCATTCCGACTTGCCTCGCCCTCACCATCATCGCTTCTGTACGATCCATGTTTCGCGTCGTTGTCGGAGAATTAATTTGCACGATGGAGTTGTCTTATTTATTTGCTTGCTTTCGTGGAATTGATGATATACTCCTGTAGAGAAAGGGAGTGACGTGAAGTGTGTATCATCGTATCATATGTGTTTTGATTATCTGAAGATGTGTTAAGCGATTTGTATAATAAATTGCGTACATTCGTGGATTCTACATGTTTACAGCTTCTTTAATCTTTGAATAACCTGAGAGAGTTTGTTAGTAATGACAGCGATAATATTTGCTTACAATACAACAAGTTTAATGAAATGGAACAAATATATTTATTTTTTGCAAGTTTATTACAAAGAAGTGGAATGTCATAATCAAAAAAATCAATAACTTTGAAATAATCTTTTTTTTTATGTTAAGCAAACTATATTTTTGATGAAATTTTTTTTTTGTTTCTAAGTTAAGAAGATAGGTGTCATTAGCCACACGCTACGTGCCAAAACCCTAAATAAATTAGTTTGACTGAGGCACAATTTAGTTGGCAAATTAAACACTTAATTAAATGCGTCTTCACTCAACGACGATTTAAACTAAAACGCAAATTGTCGTCCTTTTCCGTCCTAATCTTCGAATATACAACATCTCCGTTCAGTGTGGACAATTACTACCGGAGTACACGACTTCTTAGCAAATGGAATTTATTTTGTAAAGATAAAATGGGTTTTTATTATGTACTTGTTAATAGGAAAATGTTACGTGAGAAACGAACATTTACGACGTGAAGAAAATGGAGCGAAACGAGTGATACAGCCGTTCCCCCGTCCACCATAAGAAAAGGCTGTTGATAACACAAGCAAAAACGACACTTAGAACAGTCAGAGATAGAGAGGAGTTGAAGAGAATATGACTGCGATTGGTCCTACACAGAAATAATACAAACAGAGTAAGAAGGTGCACTCTAGAATCTGCAGAATTTAAAACAAAAATGGGACTCAAACAAGTATGCGACTTATTTGTTACTATTTTCTATAGTCATAAACGATGTAAAGAAAGGTACAAAAACATACCAATAGGTAAATGGAAGACGCAACACTGGAAGAATCTTTATTCGCTGATGAGTGCTGAAAGGGGAGATACCATAAGTTGTAATACAATCTAGAAATATTCAAAAAACAAAATTAAACTGAGGAAAATAACGTGGAAATGAGCATTGAAAATAGTAGAACTACGATACTGTCTCCAGTACAGGTCTCACACATAGGCACGTTCGTAGAAAAGTCTGGAAAATAGATGAGATAAAACAGAGAATTGTAAAAGCTAGAAGAGTCTATAACATCCTGAGAACTACGCAAAATAAATAAATAAAAATCACCAACCAATCTTTAAGTAAGTAGGAAAGAGCACGTGGTACTATGTGATTATTTTGAATTTCTTTCCATGAATTTTATTCTTTCCCCAATCTTTAATGCTAGCAAGGAGTATACATAGAAAGCACAGGCAATTTTAAAAAATTGACAAATAGACTTCTGACAAGAGTAGCTGAGCAGTCTCGTCAAGAAGCTCGAACGCTAATGTTGCTAAATTTGTTCTGCGTCAATCTAGATGTGTTTGGGTTAAATTATTTAAATAATTTGAGAATTAATTTAAACAATGTAACGTTATTTTCAAGCGGGTACTAGGTACTTTAACAACCGATTTAATCCTAGGATTTTAAGCGAAAACAAACCAGAATAAGTCGTGAAAGCATCGGCTTCAACTTACTGGAAAATATATCTATTTCAGAATGAGGATTTATAAGTTTCTGGTAAACAAAGATACTGAAATATATAGTATCCACATGAGAATATTTTTTTCATCAATTTTTTAAGATTACGCTTGTTGCCGTAATTCTTTTAAATGAATTGTACCATTCAACAGAGCATTTTTTCTTCTCTTTACATCTTTTTTTTATTTATTTCTTTTTAGTAACATTTTTACAAGAGAACGCTAGTTTAAGTCTTTCATAACTTTATCGATGGTTATTGTGTACGTCAAATATTTGACATTAATATTTTAATTGTGTAATTTGTTGCTATTAATATTAGCAGCAATAGCGAGTTTAAGTGAACGCGAAAGAATCGAAATACTTATAACGTCAACAATATTCCTTTCTCTGACGAAGCTACTTTTTGCTTTTTCGGTGAAGTAAGCAGACGTAACTGCATCGGAAATTTTTTCTTGGTTTATAGAACACCATACGCAGTGCCCCTAAAAGTTTAATATTTGGGTTAGCATTCTAAGGGGCTCTCGTTTTCATCACCATCTATTTAACTTGCAGCAAAATGAAATTATACTTGGCTGTGCTACGCTCGATCCACATAAAATCAATGAACACCAACCTCCGGATAACATTTTTCCCAACCGATAGATTGGGAGACGAGGAAACATTGAATGGTCAGTCCGTTCGCTAGATTTAAACCCTTTAGATTTTTTCTTTTGGGATACGCAAAAAACAACGTTTACAAAGATAAGCCCGGTAACGTCGTAGATTCAAAAATTCAAATTACCAGAATGATATAAGAAATTCCACTTGTGTAAATCGATTGGGCCATTGTCAAATTAGTAATGGAGGACAATTCGAACAATTACTTTAATTCACTTAGTTGTAATTTATTTTTAACGATAAGACTCTGACGCATAACAAATTGCAAATAATTTTCCCTATCTAGGATGTACCTAACATTTATTAAATACTTGAACCGGCGTTTTCTTCCAAAAATTGAAATAGTGAATTATTATTATTATTGCACCTATTATGTGCATTTTACGCATATTATGGATGACCAACTTTACGTATTTTATATTTATAAACCATCTCAATAAGCACGGATTTAGTTTCCAAAGCTCCATTTGGTTAACAAATTCTTTTTGACCTCCAGTTCATTATCAACACTCGCACAGTTTAGGAAACTGCTTATTTATTATTATTTATTTATTATTATCTAAAAGTTTGTCGACATTTGATCAACATAAACAGACATTATTCTAGTTAAGACAAGAAAGTTGACATCAATTCCGGTGATACCACAGATAGAATTGAACTCTCAATGACACTAAAAGATCAAAGATATCAAATCTTGTGATTAAAACTAGTATTAGCACCACCATTCAATAAAATGTTATAATAATATATAATACACAAGCATTAACAAAACTCTAACCTTCAGAGACTCTCAGAGAGAAATTAATTTGCATAAATTTAAAAACATCTTGTTTAAATTTAAAATTAGAGTAATTTCTTTGTAAATATAAACGGCCAGCAGCTGCAGTCTAACTACAAATTAAGACGTTCCGTAATTTCCAAATCCAACATCCCCTTTGTTTTTCGTTCCTCTTTTCCATTCTCTACCTCCGTTCCTTGCCCCAATGCTGGAGGGTAAAATTAAATTCGATATTCCCATCGCTCGACGGCGAAATATCGAAACATTAAATTCTGTACGGACGGCAAATTAACGCTGATGCCTTTTCAAAATTGAATCTCTTTCTGCCAGAAACAAGAAACCAGCGGCCATCGTCTGCTGCTTAGAAGCGTTTCGTTTCCAACAGTATCTCTGTCACATCGCCCTTATCGAAGCAATTAAGCCATAGTACCAACTCCTAATGAATTTTTAATTCTCTCCCTTTCTCTACGTTTCAGATACTCGATGTTCGCCTGGGGTCTCCCTGCTATACTTTTAGGCGCCAGCATCGTCATTCAATACAGGGAGAAAGGGGGAAAGATATTGGATACGAGCAGTTTAAAGGAGCAAAATTGCTGGTAAGTAGATCAAAGTCGAAAAGTGGTTTGTAGAGATCGATATGTTACTATGTCGCGAAAATCCTCTATTAGTAAAATTTTATTCAAAGCATCGTACAACAATTTTAAACACGTAATCAAAAGTCTATTATTGTTAGTTCCTTTTCGACGGCTTATTCATCATAACGCTCTTTCCTCTTTTATAAAAGAAATTTTTCTGGCATTTTAATGTCCGAAAAATTTTTCTAAAGGGTGAACCATAGAATAAGAAATAGTTATTTAAACAATGTGATCCATCCTCTTTAATATTATTTTTCCAAGCCTCCTAGTAAATACACGTAAACTACGTGATACTCAAACTTATCCGGAGCTCCGCTAGCTTCCTGTAGCGGCTCTATCCGAAGCAGTTAACTGCCGTTACAGTAAGATATATTTATGGCGCGCGTAATTTGCCACTGTAGCTGACAATTCGCTCTTGACGCCTGGGGAGAACGGGCCGCCGACAAATACTCACTTCACGTGGTCGAAATGGAGCTTGACTCTTCTCTACACGCCAAGCTTTTCAGCTTTCCGCGTATTCTTCTCGCGCCTTCTGCTTAATGCATCTGCGTAAAAAGATGATTAATGCTGACGTTTTCGCGGTCCCTTTAGGCTATTTATACGGCCCTAACTAATTATTATTTCACGAAAACGCTTCCATTTAGCGTACGCGAAGATTAAAAATAAATTTCATTTTCCTCTTTTGCTTTCCTGGAATTTAGCTGCTGAAAATATTGCGAAAAATACGTTTGAAATACTTAAAAAATGTAACTTTCACATTATTCTATGTTGTGCTAAATATGTATAATAGTGTGAGAAAAATGTAGAAAAACAAATTCTTTTAATGGATCTATAATGAAAACATGCATCCACTTCAATTAACAATGAATAAAATAAGCATCGACGAACAGTTTTAATGTCTTCAGATATTCATATAGTGCCATAGTGTCAATTCAAAAAACAAAGTAAAATAGAAAATATCTTATCTCAAAGAACCGATATCTATTTTACAGCAATTTGCAGCTAGGAGTTTAATAGGATATTCATATGCCACTCAACTTGTAAGTTTTAACTTTAAAATTCCTGTTTTGTTACAATTCCGACATATACTTAATTACGCTATACAAAATTTCCGAACAATCCATTCCATCATTTAATTCCATAACAGAAAAAGAGCAAACAATATAACGTTGATTTAAAACGGCTTTACGTACTATAAGCTCCTGATTCAATTCACGAGAATAGCCTCCTGCGATTTTACTTCATATATCAAATGCCAACCATTGCCAACCTATTGTTGGCAACAACCAGCACTAAATCGACCTGAGAAACTTCATATTAAATATTTAATCGCTGACTTAGAATTTCCTTTGTGGAGGTAAAGATCTCGAAGTGAATGGCGGAACATGACAAGGTTAACTTCTACGTTACGTGATTAATTCTCCTCGTCATAAAAGGAAAATTGAAAAAAGCCGCCTCCTATAGCTTATTCGTTAATTTAATCTTCCGCCGCCGGTATCGATCTGGTAAGAATGAGAATCTTTTTATTAATGCTTGAACCTTAAACTAACTTTCACAGTATGAGCTACTTGTGGATAAAACGTTGGTAAATATGCAAGAGCTTACTTATAATTTAAAGCGTTTTTCTCTAGCAGATGTTGAAGAGTGCTTTTGGTCGGATAGGGTATCGTTGTAAATTAACACATTGTGATACGAGCCATAATGACGATGCTTTGGAATGTCTTCTTAATAAATAAAGAAACAAACCCCACCTCGTGGCAAGTTATGTGGAGAGTATTGCATATTCTTCACGAAAAATTGAGCCTGAGAAAGCTATCGGCGAGATGGATGCCGTGTTTACTGACGATTGATCAGAAGTGGAATCGCGTGATAATTTCAAAGCAATGTTTGGACATGTTTAAGCACAATACTAGTGAATTTTTACGGTATTATGTAACTGTAAATGGGGCATGGATACACCATAATACGCCGGAAACAAAAGGTCAGTCAGCAAAATGGCCGTTTCCCGATGAACGTGCACCAAAGAAGGTGAAGACGATTCCATCAGCCGGAAAAGTTATGACGACGATTTTTTAGAATTCACAAGGCACAATCTTCATTAATTATTTGGAGAAAGAAAGGATAACCATGGGACAGTACCATGCAGACTTATTGGAGCGATTCGACGCTGAGTTAAAGAAAAGAACGAAAGAAAAAATTCTCAATCCTTACGATAACGCCGCGGCCCACTCATCGACAATTGCGACAGCACAAATAATCCAGTTACGGTACGAAATGGTGCCTCGTCTACCATATTCGCCAAATTTGGCTCCCCTTAACATCCCGTCACGTCGAAACATAGGCCTATTTTGCCTGCATTGAGTTCGACAATCCTATTACTTGAACGGTTTACAAAAATTGGAATATTGCTAGACTCAGCGTACAGAGCTACAAGGAGATTATGTCGAGAAATAAATTTACCAAATGCAAAACAAATGCGTTGTCTTCCCTTAATACAGGTATTTATCATACCATCCTCGTATATAGGTAGTACGTATATATATCCACCATGGCATCTCCGATCGGCCGTCGATGTTAATATTCGCTTCGTACAGTTGGTTATGAATTTGTGGGTACGTATGTACACTGCCGTTCAGAGAAGTTCGGTCGGTTGGTAAAAAACATGAAAAGGTTACAGAAACAAACGAAACCAAAAACAAAATGCAATTTTATTGTATGTACAGGTAAAAAAGACAAAAATAAATAAACAAAAAGTTATTCTGGCCTAATATAACATACTGAACATTATTTTTTTTTTCATCGAAAAAACCTCCTTTGCTGTTAATCACCGCTCGAACTATTCTAGGCATTCTTTCGATAAGCTTTGTTAAAACGGATTGTGGAATATTAATCTATTCATGTTGCAGAATATTCCGTAAATGTTCTTGTGAAGTTGGGCGTATTTTTCGGATCCTCCTGTCCAGTTCATCCCACAACAACTCTATAGGGTTCAAATCTGGGCTTTGTGGGGGCCATGTCATTACTTTCAGGGTGTGCTGTTCTTCTTGCTCCTTTAGATAGTTCTTACATACTAACGCAGTGTGTTTTGGGTCGTTGTCATGCATGAATGTAAAGTTACGGCCTATTATACGCAATCCTGATGGCATTGCATGATTCTGGAGTATTGCAAAATAATTTTCCTTCTTCATTACACCCTGCAGTCTGCATAAATCTTCCGTCCCAGCAAAGAAGAAACATCCCCACACTAACACAGAACTACGCCCTTGCTTCACTGTAGGCACAATGCAGTTCGGGATCACTTTTCGGTTTTAGATCTTCGGACATAAACTCGTCGATTTTGACCAAAAACCTCAAACTTTGACTCGTCACTCCAAAGCACGTGTTTCCAATCATCTAACGACCGATCTAGATGAGAACGGGCCCACTGTAGCCGTTTTGCTCTGTTGCCCCGACGTAATAAGGGTTTTCGAATGGCAATGCGTCCATGAAGATCCGCTTGTTGAAGTCGACGTTTTACCGTACTCACCGAAACTTGTTCTTCACGGCCGCGATTGACTTCGGCTGCTATTTGTGGCGCTGTTAATTTTCTATTGCGTTTGCTTAATAATACAATTCTCAAATCTTCAGCTTTTGTTATTTTCCTAGATGCTCCAGGACGCACACGATTTTCTATAGTTCCAGTTGTCCGATATCACTTTATGATGTCCTTTACTGCTGAACTTCTCATATTTATCTTTCAGCAATTTGTCGCCCCGAATATCCTTCTTCAAACAGCGTAATAATGCGTGAACGTTTTTCAACACTGGTAGGCTTGCCACGTGCCATTTTGAAGTAAATTTTCTTAAAACTTTCGCGCAAAAACGACAGATGCACACCAACACACGTTTAACAGTAAAATGAAGCAAATTTATATCTTTACGCCTGTGATAAATAAACAAGAGTGATACTGAGGTATATTTCCTAAATGTATTGTTCGTTAATAATCCCAAACAACCCGTTTCAAAAGATCGGTACTTCCGACAAATTCTTGGAATGATAATAAAAGGACTTTATTGTGGTTGTCGCAATATTTCTACTTTACATAATAATTTATGGCTTTAATCCCTTAGAAAAGAGTGTATGCTTAATATTTTTCTCATTTTATGTATTAATAATTGTATACAGTGTGATATAATAGATATTTATTGTATGACCGAACTTCACTGAACGGCAGTGTACATACTATGATCCTGGCCACCGCCCGAAAATTACTCACATTAACACATTTTAATTCGCAGTAAACAGAAATAGTCGCTATGTTGAAACCACGAAAGTATACTTGCACAAACACCCAAACGAAATTACTAAATCGCAACTTACCATGTCTATTGCATATTTGCTGAGTCTACTACTGCCTCAAAAATTCTGTTGATAATAGAAATGCATGCACAAACAGAAAAGAACATAACATCGGTTTTAATTAAACATGGAAATTTAAGCTGTACAAAAATGTATTCTTATACCGCTTAATACAGTGAAGAGTTGGCAAAGTTCAGTTCACATTCAATTCTTAAAAGTAATATACCTACTCTCCTTTCTCTTGCCAAATACGACTATTTCCGTAAAACTGAATTCATTGAAGAAAGACGTTCTTCAATTGCCTCTGGGAAATTTTTGTCTGCTGATGTAAAATGCACATTTAATAAAAGCAAGTTGGAGCAATGCCCGCTTATCTTTTTTCTTTTACTACTTTAATAAACACAGATCGTAGCAATGCACGGTTGTTGTTTTCCCGTTACGATTTTAATAAATGCAGCTTGTAGCAGTATTTGCTTTTTCTATTCTTTCATAGCCGTTTGAGCTAGTCACGTTCGTTAGTCCGTTTTATTAAAATATTGTTAACTTTCCGACGTAGGTTATATTTTTCCTTAAACATAAATTTCGAATAAATGCTAAAAGTTGGAATTAATACAATGGTTTTTTCTTAAGAAAAAAGGTTCTTGTTTCTCTTCTACATATTAACGACCTACAACAAAAAAATTAATATTCAAACAAGCTATTTATATAAATGAAAAGTCACAGTTTTTGTATTTCAGTTTTTAACAATATATATTATTTCTTTCTCTTGAAACAATAAAAGAGAAAAAAAAACATTTTTTTCCTACATTTATTTCATTGCTACATTTTATTGATCTTTTATCAACTGTTTTATCAAAACAGTGAAGAGAAAACGAAAAGTGAAGAAGAAAAGCAACGTTTAGAAAAAATGTAAATTTATAGTAGAAAAAGTAGAAGAAGCAGAATTGAGGTGATATGGGCACACAAGAAGGATGCCAGAAGTCAGGGTAGCTAGACGAGTGTTCGAAACGAAAACAACTAAAAAACAAGCAAGAAATCGATCAAGAAAAATGTGGTTAGATGAAGAAGGCGTCACCGGTCAGGAAAGGAGTCTTGGGACGAAATGCAACAATACACTCCAGACAGAAAGCTATGGAGAGAAATTTGTGAAAGACCAGTTCTAGGTGACTCAACTCCAGAAGCCCCATACACCCTTTGGAAGGGTAGAATGGCTTAGCGGTTATGTACATGTGTATGTACATATGTACTACATTTAGCAATAAACTAACTGAAGCTTTTTGTCATCGAAATAATCGAAAATTATTCTAAGCTTCTAAGTAATTTTCTATCCACTGTTCATTGAGGCCAGAACTGTAAACACAAAGGCTACCATTCAACAAAAACATTTTGGCGACTTGGAGATGACGCCACGAATCAAACATCTCCAACCACTGCTAGCAACAACGGTCACTCGCTAAAAGTCACCTCGATTCAATTGAAGCTATCAAGTTCCTAACCTTGTTTTCTAATCCAGCACTATATTAAATTCTATTACGTCTGACGTATCGAGACCTGCATCGACCTTAACAAAAATTTCCATTATTGAGCCGGCGAATGTCAAATATCGCCAACGTGGCAGACGCGAAACACGTCTCACCGTCTATTTGCGGAAATATGTAGTTACATATATGTATCTATAGACATCGAATATTGAATTCTCTTTATACACAAATTCTATATACTGACGTCGAATAAATTTCGATTTTTGCCGCATATGTATCCATCTTTCGCTCGGCTGTCTTGATGTGGCACTACTTGAAATATCGTCTACTCTTTTTTCTGTGGGATTCCCACAGTAAGACGCTTTGAGTTGGCTTCTTCTTTATATAGCTCGCAGATAAGGAAATATAACCACCTCGTTATTCATCCGTGATGGAATTGAAAATTTGTTCGACGTATTCGAGATAATAATAATTGAAGGTTGTAGAGAAATACGAATTTTCAAGTTAACATTATGGAAGTTGTTAGAAAACTTGGGTGATATCTTTAGTTATTTCATGTAACGGTGTTTAGCAACTTTAGTTTTAGTTTAGTGAAGAAATTCAATTCTTCCACTGTTAGAAACGTAAATATTTAACATTTATGATGTTATTGTAAAGATAAAGATATACATATACTGTAATGAAATCGTATAAATAAGCAACCATCATTGCACACAAACTTTTACCTGTAATATCTTGGGTCAGGTAACCAAGACATTAGGATTAACTGTCGAAGGCGTCAAATATATTTTTAATTTTATAATAAATACATCCTTTTTTGTAAAATTGTTAATCAAAAAGTGGATCCTTTCTCTCCCGAATTCTTTATTCAATGAAATATTGTGACCGATGTCGTGCAACGAAAGCACATCATCAAGCCAACTAAAAGTATATATCACATGACGAGAATTATGATTAAAAATAAAATTTAAGGGTAATTTTCAAATATGTTTTCCAAATGTAAAGTTAGAAATTAAATAATTAATATTGGAAAATTTTATTTCTATTTCATCTCTTAATTTGTAATAATTGTTGAAAGCATGCATTTTTATAAGTATAAGAGAAAAGGAAAAAGTGTATTGTAATTAGTATCAAGATGTCTGAAACGGAAAGTGGTAAGAATCAAACGGTAAAGTGAGTCAAACACACGTTAGACATGCCGCTTCCCGACAAATTAAATCACCCATGACATATACATGGGAACCTACCTGAAGATTATTGTCACCGTCATCTTTTCCAACGTCCTACAGCAATTTTCTGCCTTGAGTTAATAGAGGAACAGATGCCGTTCAGAGAAACAATTCTTCTTTTTTCCACGACAGACGCTATAGAAGCCAGACACTACCCTCGTCTACTCAAGAACTTCCACGTTGACTGAGTGTCACCTTGATTTTTCCCTATTCAAGCCAGTTATAATGTATTTAGTGATTATTACGCAGATATACCTTTTAATAATCGAAATAATAATAGTTCTGGTTATTCCGTAATTTTCTCAGATTTTTCCAAATTAAATCCCTTCTACCAAGAATTTTCCCGAGCTTCTGGTATTTCTCTGTATGACATCGTCCGGTACCCGAACTTATCCCGCCAATTTCCTAAGATCTTCTCCGAGTATAATCCAGTTTTAAAATTAGTTCCAACAGAAAGAAATAGAGACATAAAAACTCAAAACTCAACTCATAGAGCGGGAATTTCGGAATATTCCTCATAAAATTAGCTTACGTTCTAACCACGTTCGAACCCAGTTGTAGTTCTAAGTGGGCTCACAAATAGAACTGAGAATGACAACATCCGTTCTCTCTATTCATCAAGCTGCTGTTGCTTCTTATGTAAATAGTTTCGTAAACGTCCAATTTCCGCGGCGAAGTTACATTCTTAATCAATTTCAGATTTTCTACTTTAATATTATGCCCGGTCTCATTTATCTATTGTGCTACACTTGACGATTGTAGTCTACCATATCAATAAGATCTGATGTATTCCTTGAAACTGGTACCTATCGCTTTTTTCGTTTGAGGCTTTGTCACAATCACTACATGCAATTTTATAAATACCTGACCTTTCCTTCATATCCGGTTTATCTTCCGGATTGCCAAAAAGTGTGTTTCGCGAACTGAAACATATGTTCACATCTTGACCTCTAAAAACTTTACTAATACCTTCCGATATACTGTGAAAGGAGAGTTTCACAAATTTCTTACCGCTAGTTTCTGCTGGGGGTCACAAAATTTCTTACATAATACTCATGTTGGACTTTCTTAAGCATGCGATCGGCATCTATAGAAGAAATTCTAGGAAACTATGCGGTGTCCTTCTTCATACACGTTTCAAATTTACACGTGAACATGTTGACTGTGAAAGGGGACAGAAATTGCCCATTGCTGTACCCTCTAATTGCTCAGAATACTTGGCCTCTGTCTGAAACCAATTTTGGTTCACTTCAAGTAAAGTTAGTCTTTTATATTCTGCAATTTTAACCTGAAACCGGATCAATTATGTACAAATATTTCATTACTGAAAAAATACTCACGCTACCTTCTATCTTTATTTTCAAGACTGCAACATACATTATCAAAATATAACAAACTTCACAAAAAGTGGCAATACATATGTTACGCGCGGGAGAGACTTACTGAAAGTACCGTATCATCGTTTAGAAGTCAATATTTTGTTACATGTAACTATTAATTTGTACTAATTATTTGAACAGAATTAAGCAATTTCTCTTAGACAATGCTTTTTATAGTGTGGATGAGTTTTTAAATTATTGACGTTGAAATTGTGGCATTTGTATTATACGTGGCAACAGTGTACTAGTCTTTAAACACCTCTACATGTACGTTTCTTTTTTTCTATCTCTTTTATATGTATTGTATATGCATTTCATTTTACTTTCAATGTAATTTTACTATGAAAATATTCTGATAAATATTCCATCCCAATGCCAATACGCAAATTTTTACATCCCATTACCTCTGAACGTCACTCCGAATCATTCCGAACGTTCTCCATCTGCCTTCTTTCTTTCTTTTTCCAGGTTTTTGGACGAAAACGCTTTCATCTACGGTCTACTTATACCCTCGTCTCTACTGACAATCATCACGCTGTTCTACCTTATTCAGTCAGCCCTTGTCTCGCACTACGTCATCAGCATGCAAGTGGACAGAAAGGTGCGTGAAAAAATGCGGAGGAAGCGAACACTCCAAATAGTCCTTTTCACAAAGGTAAGTAGAAAAGCCGTTCTGTCTGATACTAGTAGCTTTTCTTCTTGCTCTCGTCAGGTTTCTTTTTGATAAATGTTTATCGGGTTATACTGCTTAATATTTCTTGTCGAAAGATTGTGAAAGTATTTATAATATATTTCTGTGAAGGTTACTAATTTAACTACATACACAGTTTTGTAAATTTATAAGAATCTCATAAATACCAGACGTGTTCTTTAAGTAAATAACGTTTTAAAATAATAATAAAAAAAAACAAGATCTTTCTTCACAATTTTATTTTTACATGAAATCCTGCAATTAATCTTAATCTACTTTCTACATAATTTCCACCAATTTTAAAGCATTTAGCCTATAACCAACTTTTGAATCCCATCCTCATAGAAGCCCTCCGCCTGATTTAATAACCACCGCAGCACGGCCATTTTGACTTCATCATCGTTATCGCGCATGCTGATTACCCAGATGCTTCTTCAAATGTAGAATCTTGTGGTAATTACTGGGCGCTAGATCGGAACTGTATGGAGGGTGACCAAGTTGTCCCCAGTGAGATTATGCGGTGAGATCTTGAGTTCGATTAGCCATGTGTCTACGAGCATTGTCATGAGGCAAAGTGATCCCCTTACGCAGGATGTCACGCTTTTGTTTTGTATTACACGGCGCAGTTTTCTTAAGGTCTCAGAATACGTCGTAGAATTTATTATGTCAGCAAGACGCAAAAAATCATGCATCATGCACTGACATCAGTTATGGGCTATGAACGACCAGGAAGATGTCCGAAGTGGAACGTGGGACCGAAGAATAACGAATGACATGCAAAACCGTCACCTTCACCTAATGGCAGTAAGCAACCGATTCTGCAGTACCAGGTTAATTGCTCATCTATGGCTAGGTAATGAAGATTGTTCTGTGACCCTTCAAATCATACTTTATGTTATCACTTACGGCTCAATACTTACAACAAGAGTGGTGTAAGTTACGAATACACTGGAACATGGGGTGTCATAAGATAGTGTTCAGTGATGAATCTCGATTTTGTATGAGGATGCATGATGGCTGCATGAGGATCGGACGAAGACGTAGGGAACGTCACAGTGTTTAATTTTCCGTTGAAAGATATGTGCTCGGAGCCATAAGGATCCTATAGCATATGGAAGTAAGTCTCGGTTGGTGTTCATCCGGATCACCATGAACACCCAGCGTTATGGTGATGAGGTAATGAAAACCCATATTCTTCCATATCTTCAACAGCTCGGTATAAGAAACTTTGTCCTTGAAATAGCTGAATAAGCACAACTTTTTAATATCTGAATACACATTATTTATAAATTATTTGGATTTTAAAATTAGCCAAAATAATACCATAACACAACTAACAACTAACCGCGGAATTTTTTTACTTCTTATATACTTATATATGTAAGTTTTTCGAAGATCTGGTTCATTTAATTTTACGAAAAGCCAGACTTCTCCGTTAAGTAAAATGTATCGATCGGTTTAAAATTTAAAAACCTTCCGAAGGAATTTTATTATAGTAGTTCCGCAATTTGTTTCTGATTTTATGAATATGCCAATATTGAAGATATCGGTACCCCATCACACTCCTCCAAATAACATACAACTCTAAAAGAGCCATAAAATAAGTCGGTGTGTCTATAAAAAGTTATAGAATTCGTTCTTTGGTAGCAAAGCTCTTGTAGAGCAAAAGTAGGTTATGTAACGAAACAGCCTCTCTAAATATAGCTAACACTTAAATTCAATTTATTCCACGTAAAATAATTTAACCCTAAGAAAACTGAATTAGAGTTAATTATACTTTTTTTTCGTATACTTCCCGTATTTACCCCCTTATGTAAGCAAACGCCAAATTTAATTAAGCATGACCACTAGTGACCGCCTAAATATAAAAAGCTGGCGTCCCCAGACGATCGCCGGCCATTTTAAATTTTTTCTTCAAATTGGTTAGGGTTTCATTTACTCCTTGTTTTCGTATTAGGCCAACCCCACGGTCCAACGTGTCGTTAGATTCAGCAATTGACGCGAAAGCGGAACCTGATTACGCAACTGAGACGATTCCCAGTAATGGAATTCTATACCGCGTACCGTCGGTTGCTACGTAGTTCTCGTAGTTATTCAGGTACATAATAGGAGCTATTCCTGTGCTTCAGCAATTATGCAAACACGTTTCACGCGGCAATGAAACGTTTTCCCAGCGTCAATAATAACGTTTCTTTATCCCGAAGCCGCATCGCTTAATTCCAATCGAATAGTTTCGTACTATATGGTTGAATAGAGCTTCGTTCTTCGATATGTACGTAACGAATTTTGCCGGAATATAATGGAACTCGGATAATTGCGTTGATGTTAAGTATAATTATCGTGGCGCGAGGAAATAATTGGATATGCATTCGAGGACACTTAATTATGAACGCATAATTATAGGTTTAAACTAATGCACGCCGTATAGTGTAGTTTCCATTTGAAGCATTGTTTATGTATTCATTTCTAGACAGGACGAAGATACAACAAGAGATGAAAATTTTTACAAAATCATGGATAATTATTTCTGGTCATTAAATAGATTTTTTAAATTACGTACGGGAAGAAAGTAGAAAATCATTAGAAATAACTCACAGTTAGCCTACAGGTAATAGCTGTAATCACTTGGCACATCAATGATCTATTTTTAAACATATATGTGGGCTTGTATAAGGTATGTGCCTATTTGATTAAGTAAAGTCTAAACTCTCATTTAGTCTCGCCATCGCGTCTGTGGTATTAAAAAACATTACCTAGTATATTCGGATTTTCAAAATTCATAGAAAAAATATTTATCTTGTATGAAATCATTTCTACCGCATTTTCAATTTTTTTGTGCCTTAGTTCAAAAGTTTTCATCAAATATCTCGAAAACTATAACAAATACCCTTTTAATAAGTGGGGTTTCTCCTTTTCTTTGTGGTTCCGGTGTTTCTAGTTCGTCTTCAGTAATAATATTCAAAGCCAACTTCTTCCACTTCTACAACGTTTAGGAACTCATTATTCTTCCCTTCCTCTCCAACGCCTCCTTCTGAAATTTTGACTCCCTCATCTGTAATCACTGCAAATAAACCCAGCAAGCTTTCTCCTTGTTCATTTAGAAGTTTCTAACTACAAGATCTACCACCTGTTCGAAATTGAGCAGCTTTAATCATGCGAACCCACTTTTTCAGTTGAAATTTCCAATCTACCGATTTTCTTTTCCGTGAAATTATGTCTCGTACAGGACCACGATAATTATTAGGCTGGCTTGATAATTCTTTCCAGCTCTCTTTTAAATAATCCAGTTTTCCTCTCTTAAATTTGTTTGGGCCAAAATCTTCGTTGCTAATTATATAATTGAGGTAAATTGCAGAGCCCCCACGAACAGCATCTACCTCGCCTTTAATTCTCATTCACGTAGGTGTATTGTCTTTCAAATGCAAGAGTTTGATGACGCCTCGATACTCAATTTTTTTCATTTTAACAGAGGCACTAACATCGACTGACACAAATAACAATGTTAGACAATAACTGAGTGTCCACCATGGTTGAAATTTTCGAGTATCTTTCAAGGCCGGCGCAATGACATTACCAGAATAATTTTGACGAATAACGCCATCCTCATATTAAGCCTTGAAACATTTCGGGCTGCCCTTGTAATGTGCAACAGTTATACAGTTTTGGAATAATTCATGACATACTTATTCGAAGTTGTTATGAGTATTGCTACTACGGATTTTACGACAATCAACATCACCTACTTTTATTATTATTACTATTAATATTATTATTAGAGAAGAATTTGTGTATGACGATCTCAAACAATCGTGAATCGATCATACTTATTGTAAACATAGTGTTTTTTATATTACAACTTCTGTTATAAAGTCGAAGATCTCGGATCAATATTGCATTGCAGATGTATTAAACATACAGCAAAGACTTTCCTCCCCAAAAGTGCATGATATAAGTAGGATTAATGCAAAAATATCGTCATCAAAGTTTTAGGAATTATTCGACGAAGACATTATTTATCAACTCAAGAATGCGGTAAGAATATCTGTGTTATGTAAATCAGCCCGCATATACCGCAGCGACGATTTCGAGTATTAGTACAGTCCGTAAGCAACAGCCGGTTAAGCCTTGGGTGTCGCAGGAGATTTTAGAGAAATAAAGATGCACATTATAAATGATTTGAGGAATGAATACAAAATACATCGAAATAAAGTAAACAATCTGATAAAAAATAGCCAAACACATACACTCACACACAACAATGAGACCACCTTTTCATCATAAGCCCTGATAACTTCAGCAGTCTTTTCGCCGATAACTCTACTGATTTTATCGAGAAGAGCATCTGCTCTTGGGGCTTTCTCCACAATTTTTAGAATTACAACATCGTCACGTAACACTCTATCAGACGCCATGATCTTACAATAAACGAAAAGAAAAAAAGAAATATGACTTAGTAATAAATAACAAGACTGCTTTGACTCGACGCACGTCTATTCGCTAGCGTAGCACATCACAGATGTGATGTGATGATGCCAACAATATTTATTTCTGATGCAGGGACGCAACTTAAGTTAAAGTTCTATACTTTCTGGTGGCATTTTACACCTCCTACAGCACTACAACGAAATGTTATTGTGAATTTTGATGAAGAAGAATGATAGAACGATTATTAATTGATGAATTATGTTTAGATATGGCCAAAATTCACGCGAATCTTACGAGTCTTTAATTTATAAGTTTTGGGAAAGAGAAAATGAAATGCAAAAGAAGTAATTGTCCATTTTCACCACCACCATCGTTGGCTGGACTTAAATATCCCTCTACCACCCACGCTCCAAAGATAATTGTCCAGAAAAGAAATTTTCATCTAGAAATCGAGCTTTCTACCACTAGGGGGACCTTTATTTTCGACAGGTGGACAAACTGAAGTCACCAGATGAGATGTGTGGGTGGCGCTGATGACCACTTGGACATTAGTTTGTAACATTGCACACGAGACAGGTTGGGCGGTGGGCGGGCAGGTATTAAAATTTAAAAAAATATATATTTTAATTGCCCTTCACTCGGAAGTAAATTAAACTCTCTCAAAGCGACAAGTTTCAGACAATTCAGACAATTTTGCCAGAACCTTCGAAAACATCGCCATATTAAAATTCGTATTCCTTTACAGCGTTACCCTTTATTCAAACGTCAGTGCCTGTTTCGTTCTCTTTCCTTTTACTGCTTCTTTCGCGGATGTATATAGACGATCATTCCTCCCACAGTTCAGTTTAATTTAGCGAGATTCTCGCAGGTGAAGGTTCAAATATAAAAGTTGATGAAAAGTATGGCACGCCTCATCTCGTGGAGATTGTTCCGCGAATTGCTTTCTGAGTTCATGCTAAGTGTACATTTCTTACCGCGCAGTTGAGATTAAAGTTCTTGCATGTCGTTTTTCTCCCTATAAAGGAAGGAATATTTAATCCATTTTTAGAGTTGTAAAATAAGTAAGATGAATGGGTGCTGCAGAAGTTCTTTAAATTCTCCAAATGGTAGGCGGTGGAAAGCTGGAGATGTAAGAAATAAGGTAGAAATTGAATTTAAAAGATAAAATGAGACGAATGATCCGTTTCCTATTTCAAGATAGATGAAATTTTTGTTTAGGTTTGAAAGCAAACCATATATTAAAGATTATTTAACTGAAACTAATACAAGTGTACCTCAAATTTTTTATTTCCTCTAAGTATAAAACTAGAAACAACTTCATTAACACCAGTTTTCTTGTTGTATAGGGTGACAGCCCAACAGGGCATACAAGCTTTTACAGCTGCCAGGACTTGAACACAGAACACCTAACTTTCAGCAGTCAGGTGCAGGCCCTTTTACCACTAGACCACTAAACAGCAAATTCAAAGTGATATTTATAAGTGTTAACCACTAACAGTTGACAGCAACGTAATATTTTTTCTTATATACCATCAGTGAATGTGATGAATTCATCCTAGGTTTCCTATGATTTTTAGCGATCTCATTTTGTTTGACTGCAATGATGAAGCGCAAGAGTTGGATACAATTCATTTAAGAAACACTTCGTCAGATTTCCAGAAACATAAAGGTGTCCAGGATTATATACCAGACCTAAAGAGTGGACAGAACTGCAAGGCAATAATTTAGGGTAACGATGAAAAAATGGATTACAACAATTTATAAAAAATTATCCTTATTTTTTTAGACGATATTTCAATACACGCATGTTTATATCTTACAGTTTACTTTATAAGGTGAAAATGCATATATTAATAATCTTGGCGTATTCACTCCATCTTCATTCATATCCCACTATTTGATGATATACTGAATTTACTCCGAATCTGTCCAATTTTTGGGTAAATACCCAAAAATTGACCCAGAAGTTTATTTGCCGGGTATATTGCCATCAGTGTACGCCATACAGTGCTCGAAATGTTGATACCCAAACTTCTAACATTCCTTTTTATTGAGGACTAAAGTTTCTCTCCAGCTCATGTCCTCTTTTAGTGTGCATCCAACGATATTTCTTTGGGTTTGCTTTTTTACCTCCCCTTTGATATTCTAACTTCCCATATCTCTTTAACTTTCAATCTGTTCAATCTTTATTAATGTCTCCGCGATCCTCAACCGTTTTAAAAGCTGCGTTAACTTATACATAGTTAGTCTCCTATGACGTTGTTTCTTAAACGATATCTCAGCGTTACTCTTTTCACATCCTATGCAAGGGTAGCAAGTCTATCAATAGTGTAAGATCTCTTCCATCGTCGATAAAAAGAGGTAGAACCCAGGGAAGTGTTATGGCTCCTGTCGTTTTTTTTTGTTTGCTGTACATGACACAATATACTTTTTAGTAGATTATAAAATAATTATGCACGTCAATCATACTAACGTCATTGTATCTGGTCTACATACAAAATACTGAGAAAATAAAGGGAATATACTACTGCAACAATAATAAATTATTTCTAAATAGTGACCAAGCAAAGTATGGTATGATTTTTCGCACAATTCAGAATCAAACACAGAACAACTCAGATCTATATGCTTATGCGCCCAAATTAAAAGCGTAAACCTTGTTACAGAATTAACACTCTTGAGTATTGATATCGACGAAACACCTTCTTAAAATGCTCAATGCGAAAAACTATTTGGTAAGTTGAACTCAAGTTGCTATCCTCCACCTCTTCCTGTCCATGGCCGCCTCTTTCCAGTTAGTGATTTCCACCGTTCTTAAATTCTCTTTACATGCGTTCTTCTACCTCCTTCGCCTCTTAGTTCATCTGGCATTCTCCTCACATATCCCAACTAACGTAACCTTCTAGCTCTGACTATATGGCTGATTTCAGTTTTCTCACAAAGCTCTCTGATTTTCTCATTTGTTCTTCTCCACTCTTCCCCCTCTACTCTTATTCCTCCGAAAATCTCAGGACTCGCCTTTCCCAGATGTTCAACTTATTTTCTATGTTAGCCAGCATTCGCTCCAGTAGGTTACTATTGGCTGTATTGCTGTTCTATATAGACTTAGCTTTGTAGCTCTTGAAACCTTCTCCAGCTTCAATATCTTCTGAAACGCCCCGACAGTTCTTTCTCCTCTCGCCATTTCTCGGTCTCTCCTTGCTCCTCATCTTTATTGGTTAAAGTTACACCCTTTTCAAAAAATAAATTTGCATGGCAAATAGAAATATTAGCAATATCACTCATATTGTCAGTAACTAATTTTAAAATTACCTAACAGTAAGTGCAAAACTGATACAGTTAAAATAATTGGAAATTTGGAAAACGCAAAAGAAGACGCAATATAAATAACCTGAGGTGTTCTTTAACCTTATTCTAACATATTTCAAATTTTCGGGAACTAAATAAAAAAACGATTTTAGTGAAAAGATGAATTTAGATTGCCACATTTCTAATTTAAATTCTTCGGTTTAAACCGAAAATATATTGCTCTTTTCAAATTTACATTTATATTGAAGCTCGTTTCGTATTATAACCTAAGCAGCGTCATATTTCTTATCAAAAATACATTCCATAACGAATGAACGCGTTCAAATTTCGTTCGCGTTGCTATTACCATTTTTACAATGGCGGTAAAAAAGGAATTAGCTCTAAGAAGTCATTCAGTGCGAGAGTGGCTTCATTCGAAAGAATTGCTAGAGAAAATAAAAACTTGGAAAAATATTTACGGTAGAATAATAGGAGTGAAATTAATGCGGTAAAAAGATACCAAGCATCCTTATGAGAGTCTTTCGAAGAGAAAGGTAGGTAAAATAAATTTAAAATTTGAATAAACACACCATCTCGTTAATGTTCTTTTTTCAATTAAAATCTGGAAAAAGTTACGTGTTAATATTCTAAAACCTAATACCAACTCATGGCCGGCCGATACACTATTTCTTGGTGCTTTTTTAAGATTCGGAAACAAAAAGTCGTTACAGGGAACTGGACTGTAAGGCAGATGGTCTTGACTAATGAACTGGTGCATTGTCGTGAAATCTCTAAGGCGATGCATTACGCTTGTATAATACTCTCCCGTTACGGTACAACTCTTATTTAAGTTCGTTGACAATTTCAAAAAAATAATTTCCATTATTTCTCCCTGTAGAAGAGGTGACTAACCTTTTGGGGAGACTAGAGCCCTTAATATACCACTGCTTTCATTCTTGTTTTAACTCAGAGTCAAGATGATAGCCCTGGGTTTCATCACCGGCGACAGCTCAATTGATAATTAGATGTCGTTTTCCTCCACAAGGCAGCAAAAATTGTTCTCACGTCTCTATACAGACATGTATTTGAAATGTCGAAAGCTTGCACTAACGTTTGTCATTCCATGGTATTCGTGTGGAACTGTTCTTTCTGAAACTCCTAATAAAGCTGCTAGTATAGAATAACCCCTAAATAGGAGCCTCGCAGATTAACATAAAACGTAGACACGATACTAACGCCATCAAACATCTGCACGTGTGAGCTAATATGTATTTTTAATTATTTTTCTATTAATTTCTATTTTGAAAAAGGATAATTAATAAAAACCTAACTATTTTTATTCAATATATTAAATATGCTGTAATTAAAATACAGGTTTTTTACTTGCCTTCATTTTGCTGATGGAAGGCTTTTCATATGAACATGGGCAGAGGAATTGTGAGATTTAGATCAATTTTTTCGACCAACACTTACGATGTCCTCACAGAGACAGGATCATTTAATTTCATTTTTAATTCTCTTTCGAGGAGATCTTTCAGTAGTAGTTGTGTACGTAAGTGGCCATAGTTCATCGGTTGGCGTCATAATACACATTAAGCATTGATTTAGCACATCAATAGGTCCTATTAACAAAATTCTACATGATTAGTTGTTTTGAAATTTACTTTCTTACGCGAGCACCTGTTATCAACTTCACATGAAGAACATCTGCTTTTCTTAATTAGTGTAGGAAATTTATAACAACTAAACATATTTAATTTTATGTGGAGATTAACTTAATTCAAAAACAGAGTCCTGTAAACTGTAAAATGTAATATCATCCCACCTATACCAACTTCTATATAATTTGTTAAACAAATTGCAAAAAGAATCAAAATTGATAAAACGAGTTTCTATATATCGACTGCATTCAAAAATTTATTTAGCAGCGCAAGCTCCACTTGATGCCTTTAACCAATCAAATTCTTGAGGAAGTTTTCCCTATCTTCTAATTTCCCCTGATTAGAACTTGCTGCAATTGTTTTGTAAATTTTCAAGCACGTTAATGCCTCGATAACGTGGTTGAATTATGTGACAAAAAGCAATGTAATGAAAAATTACATCAAAATTGAAAACTGTCTAGTCCGGAAATACAAAAACGTCCCCTCGTACCCACTATGATTGAAAATATATTCGCATATGCGAAAGAATTAAAAAGATTTTATTATTTTTAACGTATAAGAGTTTGTTGCCCCAATTTTTTTCTCTGTAAAACAGTGGTTAAAAAGTGGTGTAAAACTCTGGTTACAGAGAAAAAAAATCACAGTGGTGAATGGTACATAATATAATTTGAATACTTCCTTCAGAGTCTTGGAACAAACCTATGAAAATGTGCTGCTGGGTAATTAAGTCACTATCATTAATATAAATTATTATAATGGTTATACAGAAACTCCCAGTATGTTTGTGTTTAATGGACGGATTTTACCGTTCGATAAGGACATGCTTCCAGTGTAAATACAATCGAAGAATTCGCTAAAAACATTCCTCATCTCATCGTCCGCACGAAAGCACTTATTTCGAACATATTTGTACCGAGAGGACTTGGTTTACTTATTGTGTACAGACAACGGAAGAGCTTTCGAGAATTCGCAGAATTGTAGAGAAGCAAGCGAGCGTAAAATCCAACCCTGCACATAAATATCGCCCGTTACCGTTCGTCGACTCCGTCGAAAATATTATAGGAGATGTTTTGAATAACTTAAAGATGCTTCCCCTTCAAACCATCGTCAAATATTATAACGTGTACGGATCGACGTCATCGCCCGCGCATGTAGGTACCGAGAGCTTTTACCAGCGAGGAAAAGTCGTCGCTTTCTCAGAGAAGAAGAGCCTGGCGGTTCGAAATTAGGGCGAGGAGGCGTCGGAAATATGTGTAGATGAATAAACCCGCATAGCTTACGGCGAGTCGCGGCAGCAGGATGTTCTCATTATAATCGCCTTAAAAATTTATTCTCAACAGGATGCGGGATCACGGTAGGTAGTATCACTGAAATACGGTAAGGAAGTTCGGTATTACGTTGAAAGAAGGGAAGATATACATATTGTATTAATTTAGATTAAGGCAATTAATTTTTTTGTCGTTTTCATTCATAGACAAAGAATGTGTGGGATAAGAAGAATAAGAATCAGTGAAATAAATTATTTTTCACAGATATGGCAGTTGTCACAGCGTGGCAGCAAGCAGATAGCCATATTTCCACAAACACAAAGACCTTAATATAATTTGGCTTCCGTTGGTAATTTTTGATAACGCTTAAATGGTTATGTTTCTTAAGGTTTCTGGTGCTATACTGTCACAAGGATCCATGTAGTCAAGGGAGTATCATGGGCTACATTTTTCATCTATCCCCAGACAACGTAATATAAGGGACATAAATCGATAGATCACGTTGGTAATATTAACACACATTAAGGTATTCTGTTCTTTTGTATGTCTTTCAAGTTTTGAATACTTAATGCGTGTGGTTTCTGTTGGAACAAATCTATGTTCTTCGAGCGAACACTGATAGTAAGGTTATCAACGAGCTGTCCCTTCCGTCGCACACACAGTATATTAAAGAATAGTACATTGCCTCTAAGTGAAAGCGATTACTTATAGAAATACGACACTATTCGATAAAGAATAAATAGGAAAATGCATCTTGATACTGCAGGCTCAAGTCCATCAGATTATGAACATAAGAAGTACAAAGAATGAACAGATTTTTGATTTTACGATAAAAAGAATTAGACTGACAAGCAAAAAACTATCGATCGGTTGCTATCTATTCGGACAGTCAAACAGTAATAAAAGCGCTAGATTCCACACGAAGGCCATCGAGAGAACATAAAGGCAGACGAGCGAGTTGACGAGCCTGCTCAGACTAGCAGGCTCGTTAACTGCTGAAATTCACCCCATCCACTCGATGGGAATGGCATATACATTAGTAAAAGCAAGCAGTAAACAATGGAAAGATAAGAAATCTCAAAACTGGTGGAAGTCTATTCCAGGTCAGAGACAGGCCAAGCAATTTCTGATTGGACACAAGCCTACATTCACAGCGGACCTACAAAGCAGAGACAGGAAATCTGTTAGAGCAGTGGGCCTGCTAACAAGACACCAAGCACATAAGTAATTTGAGCCTGCAGAGAAAACCGCAACAGGGCTCGGAATGCCCAAAAACCGAAACCTATGTATCTCTCACAAGTCAGTTAAACCTAGCAAGGAAAGTAAAGCTAATGTAATTGATCTAATGAGAGAGGAACCACAGCAAATCTGAAAAGGTCACGGGGGGATAGGTCAAGAACCACCTTGGGTAATAATCTAACCTATTCTAAGGTAGAAAAGCTGGATGACAAAAACAATGTGGAAATGTACAGAAAAAGCCAAAATGAAGTACCCGGTTTGAGGTGGTCGCCATATGAACTTACCTTGTAGTTGAAATAATCCTAATAATCTTAATCCAAGTAATTATTTCTGTTGTGTGTTTACTATGGCCTTATCTGTATATTCATTTCTCAATTAGGTAACTCTTTATTAAGGATCAAATTAGGTTAAACAGAAAATTACCTCTTGTAAACAGAACACACATATTTATGTCGAATTTTTTTATTACTTCTTTAGCTACTTACTATTATGTATTTTAACAAATTCCTTTATATTGCTATATTACTTACATTTAAATAGATTAATTTGATATTCGCATCTTTAGTTAAAACGAGAGATACCTACTGTATCATACTTTACGATTAATACTATATATTAAAAAAGAATTACTCAAGAAGATCTACATAAGGCAAAAACAAAAAAAAAACATATAATACCGCACACATAGATTATTTCGGTTGTTTACGATCAACACCTGCGAAACACAACTTTGCTTCGCCATACATGATGCATATTTTGTTCCGTACCACGACGAACACGGAACACGTTGGATACGGAGAATATTGGCTTGGCTAAGCGTTATTTATACATTCCGCTGACATCGACAATGTGATACCGGCACAACGTACGACCAATTATTTCGGCTCGCGCGAACTACCGCTAAACAAAGTAAACGAAATTCAACTAACCGGCAAACAATACGATCTCGGAGGGCCTTACCTATTTCATCTAGCAATAACGGCCCTCCCAAGCGTAGCACTTTAAAACTTTAGCAATAGCCGTAATTTGTAAACTGTAATAAATTCCCGAAATTAACGAGACCCTACGTGTGTGGAATACATGTATATTGTGTATGTACGTCGGTGTGTAGATGGAACTGTAAAGACCGACAATGTTGATTTTAGCTCATTAGACTGGAACGTTTAAAATGGTTTACTTTAATGAAAATGTGTTGGAAACAATTAAACAAAGATAAAACGTTTTGCTAGTACACATAATTTAACGATTAGAATACCGTTAGATTATCTAGACTACACATGTGTAAATTGAGAATGACTACATGACAAGTATGCTAATAGGAATACGGTATTGAAGTGGACACTATTTTCTGAATCTTGTTTGATAAAACCGCGGCAGTTCTATGTGCCATTAATGGCTTTCATGCGACATTCAGAAACAGGTTATATCAAGCGTCCTCACAAATGGCAAAATGAAAGGATTAAAGCCTGGAGATCTTGGAAGACATCTCGAACCCTTGAAGACCCCAACATAAACTATTGTCCTAATCCTAAGATACGAGCCCTGCATTTGTAGTAATATTAGTTAAAATCCTTTAAGCGATAAAACGAACATTTCACAATTAAAATAAAATCTACGACTGGCAAGAACCATATCATCGACATCACCACGTTATTTGGTGTTCTTTACAAACTTGCAGTTAAAACCACACAAAAAGTAAATTTCCAAATTTGTTTATAGACACCCTTTCTCGAATGTATTAGAGTGGTTAGAACCGACCTAGTCCCTATAGATCCAAGCTGTGTAAATTTTTCATTTAACATATTAGACAAACTAAAAAAATGGCTTAGTCTTGTACATAGAACAGAGCTGCTTGTTTATGAGTTGTTACTACACGCATTAGAAAATATGAAAACCCTGGTTCGATCGACTTCACGCCCGTTGACGGCACATATCGTCATTTCCACAAAATAGCAAGCACAACTTAAGTATTTGCTTTAGACTTTCTTTTTATCTCTAAATCTATTCTGGTTAGAATAATATTTATTAATTATTTACAGTTTAATGGAGAATACTTCCTTATTAATGCCTCAGAAATATAAATCAGGTGAATTGTAAGCAATCACAATTATCTGTTCCAAACATTAGGTTCTCAGGAAATACAGGCATGAAGAGCTAATCAAAAATAAAATGAACCTAAATATAAATGCAAAATGTATTTGCATTTAAAATATCCATACATAATGTGCATACAGTAACACCTCGATTATCCATGTTTGGATTATCCGTGCGGCAGATTATCCGTGTATTTCAGTTTTCCATGCTTTCGTTATCCGTACCACTCGAAAAAAAAGTGTTATTAGTCACACATGAACACGATACTTGGCCTGTTAGTCATGTTTGGTCTATGACGTATGCATTTATCTTAAGTATATACTTGACTGATAAATAGCGCCCATAAAACAAAAAGGAAGGTTCTTCTTATTATATATAAAATTGGATTGATAAAAAGCACAAAGATGGTGCAATAATATCGTTACTAACTTTAAAGTACAATATGGGCACTAAACAATCTTAAAACACTTCCAGTCGACCACTACAGCAAAAAATCTGCCTAGATTGATTACCAAACTTTCAAAGAATGGTTTTTCAAAAAATTTATTCCACGAGCAATAATCATGTACCTGAAAAGGCACTACTCTTAATTGATAATGTTTATTCACAGCCCACTATAGACGACTATAGACGCAATTTGCATGAAAACGGCTTGGGATGGCGTAACCGAAGGGAATATTAAAAGATAATTTTTTTTAATAATAACCCCACAAACCGACAATAATACCAATTTTGAAAACGACGAGAAAAAGAATGTTGTCTTAAAATAACAAACATCAAAGTGAGACCAACGAAAAGGAGAACGAAGAAACAAGAGTGTCCCAGAACCAAAATCTACGATTATTTCAAAACAAAAAAGAACAACCAGAATTAGTGATTATTTTCCAAATGCACAATAAAATTCTTATTTATATTTGCATTACGTACATATAAATGTTTCGCTAAATATTATCTAAGGCTATCGTTTGTTTAACATTGTTGTTCTCTTCGAACCTTGCTTATTAAAATAATCAGGTTTCTAGTATCCTGTATGGTAAAGCACGCATAATCGAGGTTCTACTGTATTTTCCTACGTCACAAAGTAATGTGAAATGTTTTAGTACTGCATTATGTTTATATAAAAGAACTGTTGCTATGATGCTATAGAATTGTTTTTCTGAAAGCGACTTTAATTAGAAGAAGCGAAATAAAGAAGCAAAAAAGCAAGGTGGATGTAACATCTTCGCAAACCTCCAGTATGAATATTTATTATATAAAACTGCAGTCTCCTAATATAACGCAGTCCTTGCTAACTCATTTTCGTAACATTTTATTTGTTGGACAATTTATTTAAATTAGCAAAGAATTATGGTTACAATAAAATACGTTTTATATGCGAGATTAAAAAGTGAAAGAACTAAAATGCACATATTTTCTAAAGTTTTCTGGTGCAAATACGGGTTAATAAAAGACAAGTGCCGGCTTTCCACTTTAACACCTTAAATAAAAAGGCAAAATTTATTCCGCAATACCGCAGCACCTACCTTTATTTCATGAAACCTCGTTGAATAACACCTAAAGCATTTCGTCTTCCTATTTTTACTACCGCGAAGCAACTCATATAATGCTGCGAATGTAAAATCCAGGGTAGTATTGACTTTTATTACTTGCAATGTCCATAAAAGACGTAGAAATTTAGTACAACCAACGCTATCTATTTGCTAACCTGCATACGTAACAAGAATGATTTTACATATGAGGTATCTAACCGGAATGTTGATGGGGTAATATTTCGCTCTAATATATTTATGAACAATACCGATATTGTAAGTGACAAATTATCAAATGGACATTATTTATTCTTGCCACTTCACCAATCCAAAAATTTCGGCGCCAATATACTGCAATGTACTATATCTATTGTGAATACCAGCGCCATAATATTGTTGAATTTATTCACTAAACACTAGTTAAAATTAAGTTATTTAAACCTTGATGAACCTAAAATACAAACGAAGATCCACAAAATTAAGCTCATTGTTAGATTCCTCACTTAAATCAATAAAAACCTGACAATTTAAATTTCACGACATAGCTTCAAACGTTTTTTAGTGTTACGTGTGGCCAATATCCTTTAAAATATAGACAAAAAAAACACTTGGTCCGGTGCTATCAGATTGTGTAGTTTGTAGTAATTGTAATAGTTCGTAAAGCTTGTTGTTGGTTCTGTTAAAGTTAACAAAAGACTCTTCGCGTATTCTGGGTCTGTTGGTGGTAAGAGGTTCGTCTTTAAGTACAGAGTCAAAGCCTCACTGTTGAGTAATTGCATCTATTCCTTTGGTGAATAATAGTGATAAAATATGTGTTGTTATAATTTTCTTTTATATATTCATTGTCGACAAAGTCTTTATCCTTTTGGATCCGAGACAAAACCATTAAATTTCTTATAACTATAAATACAACTATTAATATATCTTTAAGTATGTTATTCAAAGAAACAAATGTCCACTACTTTCCTAATTATTATCTTTTCTTTGGTTACAGATAACATTCCTCTTGATCGTCGTCATAATCCTAGGCGCCCTTACCAAACTAATCAAATCCGATCCGCTCTGGATAACGTACCACGTAGGCCAGGGCTTACAGGGGATCTTCATCGCAATGTTGGTGACGTGCAACTGTCAGGTACTGAAACTGTACACGCGAAGCTTGAAGTCGCGAGCCAGCAGCGGTAGTAGCATCGGCGGCTCCTCTAAGCACCCGAGCTCCTACGGGAATATCGTGCCGGGAGCGCGCTCGTTGCTCAGCAAGGGAACTTCAATATCGAAGTCGACGAGCCTGCAGTTGCTTACTTGGGATCCGACTCCGGATCCTGTCTAAATACGCGACGCTGCTAGCAATCCTGTCCCATCACCGCACTAAACCGAGCAGAGTTTCTGCCCGTTTACCTGTGTGCGCGTATGGTTATGCTCGCGCGTCTTTAAAGACCACGTTTGTTTTAAATCCTACTTGAGCGATAGATTTCGGAAATTCCGTGGTGATAATGGGAAAGATGTAATTTGAGTATTGCTGATTTGATCAAAATAATTTATTACAACTTATAAAATAGGTGGAGGCGCTGGGCATTTCTCGAAATTTAAATACCTGACAAAACTATTACTAAATTAAAATAATTTGTAATTATCGTATATTCTTCTTTCTCTTTTCTATTCACATTAAAATCGTTAAAAATACTTGAAGTCTGCAAAATGCTAGCGTTTGTAGAGTAATATTAATAATTAAACCCTCCAAAACTATCGGTTACAAAATTTTCAACAATTTACTATTGCTCCCACAGCTAAACTAAATAGATGTTTTTTTTTCTAGATCAATTCAATATGAAGATTGCCACAGACGCCCATTACCATAAAAACTTTCTTTTTAGTTTATTTCCCACGATTTCCTTTACAGAAGAATAAACTTCATCTAATAATTCATTTTAGCAATATAGTTGAGATGTTGTAGCTTATTACTAAGGCGTAGTATACTTACCATTTTCTTAAATGCTTCATACTCAACAAGCTCAAAAGAAGAATTTGTGCTATATGTATATAACAGGGAAATTTGTAATTACAATAAAAAGGTTTTCAAGAACGTCGTACGTAATGTCTACACTAAAAACTTTTTTTATTTTTATGCAGGTTCCTTCAATCCTTGATTCTCCACATTAATTTCATAATTACAAACAGAGTTATAATCGTCAAATGGTCTTTTCAAAGTAAGCAAAAACGTTTTATGGGAAATAAATTTTTATTTAAATAAAAATTGTCCCTTAAATATTGTTATTCGCGCAGGATGTCTGCAAGTTTGTGTTTGAAACATATTTTTCCTTCGTTTATAACACGTTCTTTTATAACCGTTTAAAGCATGATCAAAACATTAAAAACATGTTTAGAATAAAAACACATGGTTTTTCGTTTTTTTTCCAAAAAAAAACATGTTTCTTCATCCTGTATTGCAAAACTGCCCTGACCCTTGGTCTTTAATGTTAGATGTGACGAAAGTTTTGTTGCAAATTGTAAAATTTAAACAATTTAAATAGACATGAAGATAAATTATATAACCCGTATACACTATATGGACCCGCTATATACTTGGAAACAGTAAGAGCGCCAAAATCCATAAACCAAAATTTGGTAGTTTTAGGGCCTTTATGTGATCGAAAGCACTTACGTCACAGTCCTAAATGCGATAACATATCAATCTGGGAAGTGTTACAAGTTAGACAGCTGTGTAAGCAGATTAAAAATTAAGAGCCTCATTTTGATCAAATCATCAATTAATCAACGCCATGCAAGAAAACAAATTCATATATTTTTTAATGTATTTTTGTTACGCCGACACCTTTAGATGTAGAACTAATCAAATGAAGCATATTAAAAACAAAACTTGCAAAATCTGCAGCGCAAGTACTATAAATTGCATATATTTTCCTTGAGTGTACAAACGAATACGTTTAAGCATACGTAAGTTATGTAAAAGTACGCTTTAAATGTGTCATAACCCACATATTCGTCCCACATGTTGCGTACCTTACGAAATAAAAATAACTAGAATAGAACTTGTGTATATAACTTTTATACATACATATCTAATTGTAAATAACACCTGTAACTGTAAGTAAATATGTTAATATACTACATAGAGTGTATGTAAAAGGGATATGAAATAAATGTTTAAAATTAATTTTTCAGCCTTATTCTTTTAAATTTATAAGAAATTCGTACATTTAACCGATAAATAAAGTTATGCCATGTGCTCGCATAACATACAAATACGCGCAATAACCTACTTTTAAATAACTAACCGAAAGAGAAAGAATCCAATAATGGTACCCCCTTGAATAAGAGAGACGTTTCCAATGGATAGAGCGCCATGCGGAAAAGTTTATTACGTAATAAGATAAATCTTCCTAACATGTTTACAACGAGAATGACCATGGGTATACGGAAAGAAATTAGATGTCGTCCTCACGTCTTCCTAGACCTTCTATTAGATTCGATCCTGCGGCGTCTAAGAGAAAAAGAAAACAGTTAGTTGCTCGTCAACGCCGTAGACAGCGACAAATAATCTCATTACTTGCCTTTTTCCTTGTAGTTCTCCTTAGGGAGCCCTACTTTGATTAGGGCTGCCCCACTGTCCTCGAATTATTTCGTTTATATCATTCTTAATGGATTGGGGAGAATTCAATTCTGTTTTGATTTCTCTTTTTATTTCACCAAGCTCATGCTTTTAAAAATCATATTCTTCAAGCAATCATTTGCACTTTGCAAACTTTCAAAATTTTAAAGGTTTCAAATTTTCAAAGAAATATCAAAGAACTGGCTACAAAATCTATCAGACAAAAAATCTGCAAACACCTGGTGATTGTTCCAGGTGTTCATCTAAATTGTCTTTGTTGTATCGAGTATGACGCCTCAATTATTTTCAATTATTCTCGATATACCTCATTTCTTTCTTCTTATATCGATTTAATCTTATTAATCAAAAAATTAATAATATTAAAACCTTAAAGATTTCTCATGGCTAACTATCATACTAGCAATTTATGTAATGGGAACATTTAGCCCTTTGCGTTCCGGCAACAACTGCCTCTCTGTCCCTGTAGTTTTATTGATTAAATGTATCTGCAACCAACAATAATTCAGGAAAGACAATAGGATAATTTCTCTTCACTTCATATTCTATCTTCCATTAATTATTATATCTGATGTAACTTCACTTAAATATCACTTTGTAGTAAATCTGATAGGAAATGCATACATTGTACAGTCGCCGATACATGCTGTAGTACAGTACTGTTAAAAAAGAGATTTTCTTTTAATGTAAATTAAATTGTAAGAATGCAGGATATTGTAAATATGTGTATCGTAGTTGGCTGTGATTAATATTTAACAAGAGCTATCGGTAACAAAAGAGCGATATGACATCAAGACAAACGAAGCCTTTTAACTCAAGTCACCTTTGAGAGAAGGTGTTGTATATTCTCAGCGTGATCTCAAGTGTTGTGTACAAAATTTATTTCAAGTTGGGTCATTTGAAGGGATGGGGTTTCTTACGTGACGCGCTAGCATAAAGGGGGAGCGTAATTGTCAAAACGTTTTAGATTAGTCTTTTTTATCTTCAATTCATCTTTCATTAACGTTATTATTTTGCAATTCAAACTACCAATGAGGTATGTAGGCGATCTCCCGAATCTACTACAGAAAAATACGTTTTAATTAAGCAACAATGTCAACACTACCTATTGATTTCTTCAAGAACTGCATATTAAGAAAGCTAAACACATTGTATGGTATTTTTAAAGTGTTGTGGTTAAGGGCAAGAAAATTCCACATAGGCGCAAGCAACGACCCTTTCCAATTCCTTTCTTATACCCAGATTACATTTTAAATATCAATGAACATAGTACATTATAAATTAATAAAGCGCCAGCTTTTTCAGAAGCTTTTTTTTTATGCTAAGGGAATGGTTTCCATACCATATTTCCTAATTTACCGCTGTTCGCGTGGGGAGGCTTGGAAGAAATCAAGTTATTTACCCGCCGTATCCGAGGGACTTCCAATTAATTATGCAACGCATTGGGTCTGGCCATCATCAGTTTCCCCTCGCCTAAAAGGCGAATTAGCAAACAGCGCGCCGCCGTATTAAATATTTCAGCGATTTTGCATGTCGAGCAAACCGAAAACGTCCTGTATGATGAACCGTGTACTCGGGCGCCATCTAGAATATTCATAAAGTTCCGCCGGCGGCGCCTTTAAGGTATATGCGTACATACGTTATGCGTACGAAAGATGTATTAGGCATATTAGGTGAACTTGCGTATAATTAATGTAAGCAATGAGTATGAAATTAACGTCGGTATACTTGTTTGGCATAGGCGTCGGCAGCACAGACGTAGTAATAAACCACGTAACGGTAGCCAAATCGTTTAAATTTGTGGAAATTTCGGGACCAACGACATTAATTATAAATTTAGAATATGTTTTGTGACAATAAATCACTTAAAAGCTTAATTGTAAATTTACAACTCATGCTATTAATATAATTAATTATATCTATTTAATACCTATGTCTAAATTCATTTATACCAACATTGGAGAAAAACACCATGGGGGAAATGAAAAAAATCATAGGTGTATCGACAGAACAAATCCAGAATTAATGAAGTTAATCACAAAAAGTATGCGCTTAATTACATTAAGAAAGTAAAAGAAAAATAATGAAACATTAACGGTAAATGTGCTACTGCCATGCTTGTTACTACATATAAATAACAGGGTAAAGTGTGGAGTTGGTCCTTATTCCTTGTATCATGCCTATGAACATCTTTATTGCGTAATAGTGTGCTCTCGTTAGTAATTATGTAAGTCGCAGCTTCCAGCAGGTATGGGCACGGTAGCGGTAGTATTTGCAATTGTTGAAACAACGGTCTGCAGGATTCTTGAAAGTGGACACCGACGATTCCACGGACCACGGTCTTCCGGGCAACAAATATCCTTTCATTATGAGGTGAAGAACCCCAAAGTAGTATGCCGTATTATAAACTCGATTGAATTTCCGCGTGATACAAAGAAATCAGGGCGTCTCTCGAGATTTGCATTCTTAGGCATCGGGAAAGGCAGGCCTTACTTTAGATTTAGATTATTATTATTAATTAATTTTAAGTACAATATTACTGTATGCGGATACTGAATATTAATAAGACCGCGTAGTGCTCGGATCATATTCCATATTTCAGGAGTGAAAGGTTCAAGTACATAATTCTGTATATCGTAATTCTTCGCTGAGTGAATTGCTGGTTCTTCATAGCAACAATACACAAACGCACCAGGTCCAGAGTTATCGGCTTGTCTAAATGTTAAACGTTTATAGCCGTTTTATACGTTGCATTTTGTAATACGTACCCAATAAGCATTATCCAGTTTAATCGCTCCTTAGTTCTAAGCTGTTAGATACTAATGTTTACAGCCACATACCCAACACATAACTTCGATTATGGGAGGTAATAAAATACTAGAATACGTCAATCTACAAATAAATACTTTTATTTCAATATTGCACATCATAAAACAACTCCGGGTTCATAGAAAAAAAAAGAATATCATAATTTTATTAAAAAAAAATATTTTTACCTAAAATACTGTGAACTAGAAAATATTTGTGTTGTCATCCAGGTTGAATAAGATATATCTAATAACTCTGATAATCCGTAAAATCAAAAACATTATATTTTTAATAAATCATTCGCGTATAATGATAGCAAGGACTGTGGCGTAGTATGGTAAACAACACATAAGTATCGGCACCCTCCGCACCACACAAGTTTAATTTATTATATAGTAATATAATAATTAGTCCGGGACGGCCGTTTCGAGGACACGAATGGTCCTCATCATCAACCGGTGACCGAATTAAGTGAGAAAACACTTTTTCTAAAACTAAACATGCAT
>LR736873.1:4386271-4396713 GCA_902654985.2 Oryctes borbonicus | reverse complement strand
ACTACGACAGTCTTCACTACTATCGAGCCTAAGAAATTTCCAGTAGGACCTCAAATTGATAGAAGCAACGATGATTCTGATGAATCATCTGAACGCGAAAGATTTACAATATCTTCGATTGCACCAGAAACCGTCGCCGTTCCATTTGATAACAAAGACCCGCCAAATGAATACAGAGGAATTCAAGAATCAATGAAACCCAGAATGATAGAGGTAGCAGATTTGAAAAAACAAGTCCCTGCTCATTATATAGTTGGTAAAAAGCAAGATACTTCTGGAACAGATTCAGACAGTAATGTCATGAATGATGTAGAAACTTTAAGAGATAAGTATAACACATTACAACAATGGGTGAGAAATTCCCACATATCTCCTCCAGATCTCAAAGACTTGTTTCCAGAATTGCAAGAAGGTAATAAATTGGCAAAGAATGTTAAAGATATAATTAATTCAGCGTCTAAAATTAACGAAGAGATCTCGGGTATTGTAAAAACTGACGCGAGAAACCCAGATTTAATTCAAATGGTGAAAGAAAACGACGAAAGGTTAAGAGCTATGGACGATGACAACGAACATATAATAGGTTTTCCAAACATGAACAAGTTTAAAACTAAAATAGCTCCCGAAATCCAACGAAAAATCGACCAAATATTCGCAAACGAAAGACCTCTGGGCAGTGTACGCAAGATAAAGGACCCATACGAATTTCATCCTCGTCTGGAATCTAAATATAGAGATGGGACGTGGGTGTATGAAAAAACAAAACCTAACAAACCACCGTATTCCACGAAACATCGCACGTCTACAGCCTTGAAGGATCAAGAGATTCTTGATGGCAATGCTACAAATGAAAAATTAAGGAATACCGCACCAACGTACGTAGATCCAAAATTACTAAACATGGATTCAGTACTGAAAGGCCTTAAGAATAACCCTAGAATGTATTACAATAAGGCTAATAGAGTACTTGGAGTAGAACAACCAGAATCTAGAGATGAACAAAGAGAGACACACACATTACATAAAGATACCAAACCTATCATGACGTCCAGACATCGTCAAAGTGAACAAGAAAGTATGCAAGCAGATGAACCATCAGGAACGGTGACTGTGGATCAAAAATCTCAGAAAAACACAATTCAAGAAATCCCTGGTAATATTCAAGACCACTCCTCGAAGACGAAAAATAAGTCTAATGAAACGGTAGCATGCAGTAAGGAAGAAGAAGAAGAAATGCTTGAAGTATTACATCTTCATCCTATGTCTTATGGTGGGTATCGTTCTTCCGAACACGAGGGATTAACTGATAGACGTCCAAATCAACCATCGGAGAAAATAGAACAGCTCCATTTAGCAAAAGAAGTACTTTCACCGAGGAATGATAATCTTCAAAGCCAACACATTGCTGAGCAAACTGAGAAAATGGTTAATTCTCTAAACAAGATGGATAAACACGGTAAGACGATTGCAAACAAAATCCAAGAATATCAAGCAAGAAACGAAGGAGATAACGGAAACGATGAAGAACAATTTATTCTATTCCAAGACCCTATTGTTCAACCTGGCTACTTTTCGTCACAAAGTCCTAGTTTTTCTCCAATGAGAACAGCATCTGAGACACACGAATCCATGAAACCAAGTTTTATGGAACAACCAATGTTATTTAGTACGAATTCGAATAATATGAGACAAGAGTTTATTGGAGTCCCCGCGATGGGAAGTAGAATGCAGAAACCTCACTCAGATTTGACTCACATGGGCAAATTCATCCCAAGAGATAGAGATCGTCGACTTTCGTTACACAGTCGCGATGTTTCCGAACAAGAAAAATCGAAAAATATGTATTTCATTGGTGATGGAATCAAATTGCCGCTTAACATGAAAGAACATAACGATGGATCTCTACATTTGAGCGTAGATGTAAAATCCTTGTGTAATTGTAAACATTGCAGAAGTAAACAACTCGAAAATGGAACTATAGTCTTGCAAGCAATGCCATTGACAGAAAAAGAACGTGAAGAACATGAAGAAGAATTGAAAACCAACGAAACGATTAGAAAGAACGCAGACGAAGATTACGAAGATGACGAAACAGACAGGACCATAAAGAATCAGGATGGCTCCGAAGAACGTGTGATATATGTCGGTGCAGGAGAAAATTTGGAAGATAAAAAAATAGACTTGGCATTTTACAACAGCGACGACGAAGTTGATCTATCGAAAAGATCTACTAGAACTAAAAATTCATTACAAGATAACGACGTAGATTCAACTATTTATTCAGCGTCTAGGGAAGATCCTGCAATTCCATTGAAACGTTTATCAAGACAGAAAATATTAGATCGACTCGCAGAAATCAAGGAAACAGAAAAGAATTTGGAAAATGATCGTAAGAAGTTAGAAACAAATAATTCTGATAACCAACATGACGATGGTAATGAAAATAAGATGGATACCAAATTCAATCTAATCTCCAACGTATTTGACTTCATGAAGAAAGTAGCGCTAGATGTCCAATCTAAGTAAGTTGTAACTAAATTCAATTATTTATTACTTATTGTAAATTCAAAATATTTATGACATAGTTTTTTGTATTTTTATATTATTAGATAGGAAATAAAATGGGAATATTTCTATGTTAATTTTGTTTCGTATTCATAATATACACCAGAAAGTGAATGTAGTGAAATGGTTCTAAATGAGCATAAGTATACAGGTAAGCGTAATGATCTCTTTTATCTAACCCTCACTACTATACCCAAGCGCTAAGGTAAACATGATTTAATAAAATTGCTATTGAATTTAATGCTTTACCAGAATATTGGTATGCAAATTAATGTTCGTCCAAACGTTTCTGTCACCAGGAAAATGACTGTTAGTTACGTGGCAACGACGTGCTGGTGAAGCAAAGACAACCTCAACTTCATTAAAGCTACTATTTTGAATAGGTGGGGTGTGGGTGGGGGTTATGCAGTGTGCTTAGACAGGCTACAATGTTCTAGTTTCCGCTTAGATACGCGAACTAAATAAGCAGAATTGGCCTTGTGCCACACTATGACATACACTGTCGGCTCCGACAGAGCTCGAATCCTACTAGTAATGTAAAATACCGACACAGTTGCAACAGCGTTATACTTGTACGTGTATGTATAGTAACGGCTAATACGACGTACAAGGCCAGCAGTTTGATGGAAGTTGCGTGCTTGTCGAAGAAAACGCCTCGCACAATTGCGTGAAAAATATGAAATAAGTAAAGGAATTACTATATTTAATTAATCTTTGCGTAGTGTTTTAATACGATTCAAGATTGATATTCCTAAGTAAACGAAAGAAGTATAAGGTTGGAAGAATGGACACCTTACTGTATTCAAAGACAGCAATTTATTAGGATACGCTTTTAATAAGCAAAATCAAAGTAAAAAGTCTGATTATAGTAGCAGACAAAGCAAAAAAGGGATAAAGCATTTCAGTACAAGATAAAATATAAATAGGGTACTTAGAGCACACTCGAAATTGAAGTGAATGAAAAACTAAAATAAATAGTATTCAAACTGTGAACTAAAATATTCTTTTAAACACGGTAACAAGTTGCTAAAAAAAATAAGGAAGAATCTAATAATAATAATAGACTTCGAAAATAGTAAGAAATAACACTGTAAATTAAATTTATAAATTCCAAAAACAAAAATTTTTGAAGGTAAAAGACGCGTCAGTAACGTTATACTAAGTTCAATACGCTATCAATATCCAAATAAGTCCTAGCCGCGAACCATCACTGTTACTAGCATACTAAGCTAGTAACTAAGATATGCCGCTGCCGTGTTTTACTCGCCCCCAGAACGCGATTTCCCCATTTGCATCTTTTATGCGTAATTCACATTACGGATATGGCACCGTTACTCGAAGAAATGTATTGCTTGTAGACGGCTTTGAAGTTTGGAAAACGGCAACAATGTATATACCGTTCGTCTTTCAGCTTACACCACTAATCTCCAAATATAGCACTGAAATATTTCTTGGCGCCACGTAGTGCCAAAGGCTATGGTAATGCCGTCTAAAAAATAAAAGAAATTAAAATATAAATGCCAAACCACCTCCCAAACAGTTCCTGGTCTGCTAAACATAAGGTTGCGTTGCAGTCAGGTGTATTTTAAAAGGATTTTATAAAAATTAAAAAATCTTATTATCAGTAAGTTTATATTTAAGTGATTCCAAAAGCTTTCAAAATTTTTTAAGGTAATATAATCATTTCGATATAATAAATTATATTCTCTTAGTGGCATTAAGGAAATCGTTTGATTTGGCATTTAAAACTCAATTAAATCCGTTATGGCCAAGGTTAGCAATAGTATATGGGATGCACCACACAACATATCATAAACCAAATTGTCTTCCAACGTCCTTACTATTCATTTAACGTAGATTTAGAAACTAAAAATTATTTTTCTTCGCGAACTTTTAGTAATTTCAGTAAATCTGAAATTAGGCGAAAATTCACCCCATAAACAACATGTAAAAGTATGTATCTGTATTACAAAAACCTTGTTATGCCTTGGTCTTTTGTGTGCACAGTGCAATAGCGACGAAATAACTTTGGAGATAATAATGTATACAATTAACGTACTACAATCTGAAAAACTTACTTTTACAGAAACAATGATGATTAAAAACTATGAAAGTGAATTAGAAAACATATTTATTCCAACGTGCTTTAAAATAAACACTATTTACAACAAACTTATGCAAAAAGGTGTTGTTAAGATACCATATACGTAATATACTAAATGCATGTTCAAATATAAATTTTTTATTTCTTAAATTTTCACTTATTAGGACTTCTCTTAATTGCAAAAATATATATATATGTATATATATATACTGTTTGTATATTTTTTTATAGTTACTTCCTGGAGGCATACTATTGTCGGCAGATCTATCTAATAGCATCATCAATTTTATAGCTTGCAAGAATGTTATTAGGAACATATCCTATATAATTTCAAAACATAAAATACATCATCTTATTACTACCTGACATACACTTGCATCTTTGCATTGAGTAACAGCAGTACACCTCCATTATTATATTAACTATTATTATTACACCTTAAAAATACTTAAAAATAATTTACATATTATACAATTGTAACATTGATATAGTAATAATCTATATAAATAAATTTGGTTCCGCAAATGTTAACTTAGTAGTTACATTATATAGTCTTACAAGTAGTAAACATGTTTGGGTTTAATTACTACTCTTGCTTTAGTTCAGACAAATCTTCCTGTTTTATTTGTAGAGGATCCACTTTAATAACAGGTGCTACTACAACAGGTGCAGGCAGCGGTACTGTGATCGGGGGAGGGTCATCCGGGTTTAATTTCGCAACTGGTTGCAATCGCCTTATGTTGCTAACAATATTTAAACCTAAAATTTGTAAAAAGATATGAAATAAATGTTTTTAGTGCTTTCAAATTAAAAAAAAAAATTACCGTGAACAACTCTCTTGTGTTGAGTTAATAAATATCCCATTAAGAATGTTTCTGGACATAATTCACACTGGAATCTTTCGCCCGTGTGTCTTCGAACGTGTGACTTCAAATCGTTACCCTGGGCAAAAGCTGCATCACAATATGTGCAGCGATAAGGCTTCTCTCCGGTGTGGGTTCTCATATGAACTGTCAAGTTATATGCCCTAAATAAATAGAAATAATAAACGCAATGTAGCCCACATTGGCGTAACGTGCTGTCTTCTAGCATTCAAATGAATCACATACAAAAGTCAGACCTAGAAAACCTTTCAAAGATAACCAATTCTAAAGACTGGAATACTGTTTATATTTTTAAATTTAATAATCATTACTAACTAACACAACAATAACATTATTAATGACGTTGATTGTAAAACGTATAATTTTTTTCTAATACAATATTTAAATAACCAGTTCCAATTGTTTGCATTTAGCTGGAATTTGTCTAAAAATATTAATAAAGCACAAAAAACATTTGTTCAAAAAAATATTGTATATTCAAATCAAAAATATATATGAAATCGCAAGGGTGGTCTGAAAAGTGTCCAGACTAACCCAGAAACAAGTTTTTTTGTCAAGTTCTGTTTTATTTCTCAGCATCATCTCCTTGTAAGTCTATATACTTTTCCTAGCGATGGTTCCATCTCCTTGGCGTCTGCAAAATAAGCGTTTACAGTCTCCTCGTTTCTTGAAAATCTGTCCTCCGACACGAACTTTCAGCCTAGAACACAGAAAAACGTTGCTGGGACCGGGTCTATCAATTCGAACCTCAATTCGTGAATTTTTGCCGCGGCGATCACTGACGTGAAGACTTTATCTTGGTGAAACAAAACATTTTTCTTCAGCTCGTCAAGTAATGATGCCCCCGCTTACTACTTCTATTTTTTCAAGATAATTGATTATGCTACTCGACTATCCCAAAAAACAGCCACCATCATTTTCTCGTCCAATAGAAGAGTGCCGTCAATTTCCGAGCCGATTTACCATTCGAATCCACTGTTTCGACCATGTCTTGATTTCAGAACTGTGCTGTTGTACACAAGTTTTATGTAATTATTAGTCGGCCCCAAAACTTCCTTAAGCATTTCTTTCAGGGTCCTAACTATTCTCATAATCTTATTGAAGAACATTTATTTCTGCATTACCTACGGCCTGGATATAAAAACAAAACTGACAATCAACTTTGCAGTATGTGCATACATTACATATTGATTTCTATTCCCTTTACAGCTAAACAAGACTAAATAAATAAAATACAAATAATCTATGGTAGCTCTGTATGAGGAATTCATAATTAGAATGGTAATAAAAAGATCCGGTTTCGATCTAACCTCTCATCTTCGGACCAGCTGTAATGAGCAATCAATGTACATTTTTATTTATAGATTCTATATTAAACATTAAAATAATTTAGGGAACATACTAGTCGAACACTTTTTGTTTGTATAGTAATAAAACTATAATATTTATTTAAAGTTTATGTTAATGTTTTTTTTAATTGGTATTAAGTGTTAATTTCAATAATCTACTAGTGAAATCCAAACCCTTGTTTTCTTAATTATTATATAATCTTATCTTTTTTTAATCTATCATGCACTAATATTAGATAAAAATGCAAAAATTTAGCATAACTACAGTTTAGTAGAATATTTATAACATTTATGTGATAATTAACAAAATAAGATGTCGAATTTCACTACAACATTATTTAAATTAACACTTAATACTAATTTAAAAATTAGAAAAAAATTATATTAACATAAACTTTAGATAAACGTTATGGTTTTATTACTATACAAACAAAAACTGTATCCTGCACTTACTAATATGAAAAGTTAGAAATGAATTTAGAGAATATACTTATTAAAGAGAGTTTGTGAGAAATTGACCTTTTTATTGCCCTCCCAAATAGAATATAATCTTTAATTTTATATATAAACTATACCTTCCAAATCCTCTTCCACAAATAACACATAAATGCGTCTTTTCGCCAGTATGATACCTCTCATGCACTGTCAAATCTGTCGTTCGAGGAAAACCTTTACCACAGAATTTGCACTTGAATGGTTTCTCTCCGCGGTGCCGCCTCATATGAACCACCAAATAGTCATTCCTAATAAATCTCTGTCCGCACTCGGAACACAAGAATTTCTTCGAACTATCATTATGAAACTTCATATGCTCGGTTAAATGAGACTTCGCTATGAAAGACTTATTACAGGTCTTACACTGGAATGCATTCTCCCCCAGATGGGCCTTCATATGCGAATCGCGGTATTTCTCGGTTGTGAAAGCCTTTGGACAATATTCGCATTTGAATTTCTTCTCGGCTAACAATATTTTCTCACCAATGCTATGCTTAACAGCTTTATGCTTTAGTAAACTCTCTTCTTTACTAAATGTCACCTGGCATATATCACATGTAAAGGATTCGGAGTTGAGATGCATTCTCATATGCTTCTGCAAATGATCCCGCCTTGAGAAGCATTTTTTACACGACGAACACGAGAACGGCTTCACTTTCCCATGGGATAATTTATGCCTCTTAAGACTATTCATCCTACTAAATTTCTTCGGACATGTATCACATTCGTACAGCTTCAAACCATGCTCTTCAACGTGCCTTTCGAATAGATTCACCTTGGTGAAGAGTTGCTTACACTCCGGACATATGAAATGGCCAGTTTCCGAGCACTTATCAGTTTTAAGTTTGTGATTCAGAGGAGGACGCCCTCTTGGCCTGCCAGTAGACTTGTAAGCTACAGGATGTTTACGAGGTCTACCCCTACCGCGTTTGGTTTTTGGCGGTGACGGTTTCATCGGTAAATATTCGGAATGGGCACTATCTGAAAGGATGATAAAACAGATCGAATTATTTTTCATGACTTTGCTCTTACGAGATGAATCCTTCCCTAGTTTTTAAATTACTAACTACTTATAAAAAAAGGTTATTCATTCTCGTGACAGTTTTTACGTAAAACGTAAAACGTAAAATTGACTTTCAATATCACCTGCTTAAAGAATAAACTGTTGGTCTTTATAGATGTCTAGTAGTTTTTAAGAAATATACTTTGTTACGCATAATCTTTGATCTTTTTTTTTAATAGAAGCTGCAAAATTATGATTTAGTTTGAAAAGGATGCTTGGTCCCTATTTAAATGTATTAAAAAAAAATGAGAATTGTACAAAGTACATCTAAAGTAAATTTTGTTTTAAAAATTTGTTTTGCAAACAATTGCATTATAAGTACTTATATTTGTTTTTGCCTGACCTGCAAGTTCCTAATTGAAGATCAAAGTACATTAACAATTTCTAATAAGTTGAATGCGTTTTCTTTTATAGATAAGTTCAATAGCAAATTGCCATCACATCATGAGTCATTACTTGCTACTTGCAGAGCATTTTAAACTATTAAAAAAATGCTATTCGTGCAAGATACAAAGGTGTATTTTTTTTATCAAGGAGAGTAAATGTAAAATACTAAATATACTCACTATCTGATTCATAATCATTTCCATTACCAATATCCAAGAGTGCAGCTTGATTATCTCCAAGTATTTCTTCCTGGATTCTTGCTTTCTCAAGTAGTAAATCTGCAGGATCTTCCTTTTCGTAAATATCATTAGTTATGTGTGCTATCTCATCTATTTTCTCTTGGTCGTTATTTTCTGAAACCTCAACTTCTGGCTCCATTGTTTCTTCTCCTGAATTCATGTCTACTTCTTCGGATTGCTCAGAAAATTCGTCAGCTTTTTCATCAAACTCGATTTCCATATAATGTTCTGCTATGTTGTCTAAATTATCTAAAGTTGGTAGAACAAGTTCCTTATTTTCATGTATCCGCCTATGTACTTCCATACTATCCTCTCGATTAAAGGCTTTATTGCAAATATCACATACATACACCTTTTCCCCTTTGCAACATTCGGCGTGGTGACGAAGATGTTCAAAACGATTAAAACCACGGTTACAGCGTGGGCAGCCATAAGGTTTTTCTTTCAAATGTGTTATTAGATGACGTTTCAAATGTTCGAACCTGGTAAGCGTTTTATTGCATATCTTACAGACATGCATTTTTCGCTTGCCATGAGATAATTCATGCCTATGGAGATGATTCAATCTTGTATAGGCTCTATCGCATTGCTTACATTTGAAGGTTTTGCCAGTGTGGGACCTTTTATGACATTTTAGACCTTCCATAGTATAAAAAACTTTTGAACATGTTGTGCATTCGTAAACTGTTATATCACTGTCAATTACCTACAAAAAGGTTTATATGAAGATTACACTTAAATTTAAATTTGAATAAGGTGATTTGTATTTACCTGAATATAATTCAAATCTTTTTCTCGTACTTCTCCTGAATTATTTTCTGGATCATCTTTGATATCATCTATGACATCTACATTTCTATTACAACTGTCATCATCGTCATCATCTAAAGTTGTATCAAGTTCGTTTATCAAATTTGTTGAAAATTCCAACTCTGTTACAGCATTTTCTTCCTTTATATTTTCCTTCTGTAAATTTTTCACGTAATCTCTCAGAAAGATATCCGTCTTTTCGCATTGTTCCTTGAAAGAATATGCATTTTTTAATTGCACAAAACACGATCGACATATCAATTTTGGTAAACCGTCGTCCTTGTTAACCTAAAAATAAACAACGGGGCTGTTGGTTGGTTCAAATCATACGCACTGTTTAGGACTATAGGTCCTCTCTTATGTTGCTATTTACCTGAACGGAAGCACATGCCATTAGCATCTCGTCTAAACGGGGGTTTTCTTTGCCACTTTCCGAGTCTCTATAATACAATGACTTCATTTCTGGCGATTCATTTTTGCAAGTTCTGCACACGTTGTTGAAATCTAATTGTATAGACTCCATTTTCACATAAATAACAACCGCGA
>LR736873.1:4324152-4386261 GCA_902654985.2 Oryctes borbonicus | reverse complement strand
CACATAAATAACAACCGCGACGTTTATTAATTTTTATTCCGTATCATTATTTAACGCCAAGCCAAGCTAATCGTGCCACTCCACTGGTAAAAGCGATTCCATGTGCGCAGATGCCACAGCTGATGTGTAGCGGGATTTTTGACATTATATAAAACTACAAAACTGGAACATTTTTCTTCTTTTCATAAAACTAATTGACTTTACAATATTAGTTACTTAAATCCAGCTACAAAAATCAAAAAATGGGTAGTTTTTACTTGTAGACACATTAAAGCTCTCAAATGTCACGAAAAAGTCAGTAATTCATAAAGAAATTAAACGATAAGAAACCCTGAAAAATAAAATAATTTAAATTATTGAAGTACGGTCCAGCCCTTAACAAGTAATAATGAACTCGCCGGACTGGAATGAGCCATCTGGGCATACAGTGAACTGTTTCTATTTAAGACTACTTTATAGTGTGTTTCCTTAGAGGTAGTTATTTCCGCGGCAGAGACTTACATTTTCTCAAGTTTCTATGACAAAGCAACAGATATGCCTACATCATACACACGTGTATTGCTTCCTCACCATCGCAATTATATGCAGCGTTGAGGTTACTGCTAGCATCTGTTGGTTTAATTCCTCCTAATATTTCAAGGACGTAATATACCATTCTCTAACGATGTGTACTATACAATGAATGTAAGTTACATTAAAATCTACAAGATAGCAGAGATATCTCTATCAAGGGAAGCCAACTTCATTTAGGGATGATTACTACTCATGAAATTTAAAACCTGTTTAAGGGTCACAAGATTTGCTTAATAATTAATAATAAATAAAGGGCGCACAAGATCAATAAAGCTCTGGAATATCTCAAACTCAAAATAGTATACATTTTATTTTTGAATAATGACAATATAAGGATCCAAATGTGTATAAGAATTTAGAAAAATACTCAAAACTTGGAAATTAAAGAAAATTCAATATTTTTGTCATAGAAATATGAGATTTTATTAATACCACATTTACAAACATTTTCCCCCCCATTCGTCATTATCACTACTGCTTTCAATTTTTGGCGCTTGTATCAAATGCACGCCTTTCATAAAATCTTTAGACAATGGATCAAGCCTACTAATGCTATAAATTCCAGCCTGTGGTTGACCAGTACTTGAAATTATGGAGATTGTTAAGGCTGTTACTTCTCATACAAGCTTCTTCCTTTTCCAACAAATTTTTCCGTAAAAAATAGGAGGAATTACCTGTAAATTGAAAAACTTATTACCCTTGAAATAAAACTTAAATACAATATTCATAATTCCGGCATACAATACAGGCCTTATGAAAATATTCGACATTCTAATTTTTGTTATTAACTAACTGTTAAAGGAGGAATGAAAATAGATGTGGTGACAAGTAAAAGGCTCGGACATGATAAAATTATTTTTAACAGATGACAGTACTTGCAAAAGAGAAACCCATTTTGAAGAAAATACTCATATAAGTTTCATGGTAATTAACAAATTACGTGGTTCCTTTTAAAGAATGTAGACTTCCGGGTTAAAACTGGATCTACCTGCAGACTCATACAATTACGGCGGGATTTGAATCCAAAGACCTAAATTCTTTAAAAGAAAGCAACAACCCCATAAATTACGCGGTATTTATTTTTAAATTTAAATAAAAATTAGTGTATGTAACTCACATATATTATGAACCTTTCTTTTATAAGTGACATTGAATAATTTCAATTTATCAGCAAATCAAGTGATGTATGGTTTAATGATTCTAAAGAACATCTGCTTCCATGTGCCTTCCAGCCCTCTAAATAACGGAAATACGTTGAGCACGTTTCACATTCTATTCCTATAATACTTCCATCAATCTTTAGAATGTAAAAAATCTTTTGTAACAATAAGTTTTGTTGTTCGATAAATACGTACATCATATTTTTCTATCAAACTGCACATGTTTATCTTATTATTTCTTTCGGAATTAACTTCAACTTTTGGAAAGTTCTTGACATCTTTTGACGGGACTCTATACACACAATTTCATTTCCTGAGTCTTCTTTGCCTTTTCGCAACTTGCAAGACCGATACTAAAAACGAGAAATTTTTAGAAACATATCAAGAAACATTAACAACGCACCATAGTCACTATCTCCAGATTTTAAATGAAAATGTTCCAGCTTCTTTTTAACAGTTGTTCTCCATATCTGGATCAAATAATTGCTAGGCTTATCAGTATCTCTTTTGCAGTTTGCAACATCTAACATATTCATTATTCCGTTTGTTTTTGATTTTATTTTCTGCTCGGAGAAATTATGTTGTAATATTTGATGTTTGTAAAAGTGATCCGATCGCAAATATAATGTATTGCATTCTTCACACTGTAAATTTTTACCCTTGTGAATTCTATTATGAGATCTTAAATCTTCGAAAGTTTTGTAAGGCTTAAAACAAAATTTATATTCGTAATAAATAGAGCCGCTTTTAAATACCTGAAATTAGAAAATGTTACTCGTTACACAGAAGGAAATTAGGATAATTTAGATGAAATCAACAAAATGCCTCTGAATTAATATAATTTAGCTTCCGTCGGTAAATTACGAAAATCTGGAATCTCGGTATTTTCTGACGTAATTAATTATATAAAAAAATGTCCCGGTAAGATATGACTCCTGACATCTCTCAATTGCTAGGTGGGCCTGGGTGCTAGCCACTATACCACAGGGCCTTCTCAGGGGCGTTCTCTTTTTAATATCTTGATGTTATTTATCTACAATATTTCGACAGATATTTTTATTTTTAGCTTCAATCGGTAAATTACGAAAAACCGGAATTTTCTTGGTATTTTCCGACCTGATATGTCCTGTTTATTTAAGTAAGTAAGAATTTATTTTAGTTAACCAGACTATTATTAAATATTTTATATCTAAAAATATGTATAAAAAAACCAAAACATAGAATGGTTTAAAAAATGTATCAACGTTCACTGTTGTACAAGTTGTATAAGTGCACCAAATCCGTGGACACTCTGTATATTTATATATTGTAATGTTACAAAATAACATCAACGAGTTTAGCAGTCACCAGCGCTATATTCACAACTCTTTTTGGCATTTCACATTGTCCACCCATCGGGTATAAGGGTCCATCTGTTGGTAGGAAGGTCTCCAGCCAACGACAATTGTAGGAAAGACTCATATTAACTACTTTTATCTGCCATTCTCTTACCATGAAATTAATGTCAGAAATTTCTACAGCAGGTTCCAGTATATACGTTAGTCGTATAAAAGTTATCTCAGTCAATTAAAAATCTTTCGGTCCGTTTCATCAAAATTCTCAGTGTAATTTAACATTGTAGTGTTGCATGTGGTCAAGAGTGTCATCAAAGAACACAGAATCCCAGCATCAGTTGCGTCCCTGCGTCAAGCTACAGCAAAAATAGTTGGTTTCGCCATCTATTTCGATCAGAATATATTTTAAATGGTTAAAAAATTATCTTAGGTGACAATGGAGTAAAACAATTGCCAACGTAATCTAACAATGATAATCTAACAACGCCAATTTTATTTGTAACTTTTTGTAACTGTATTTCCTTAATCGGATATGACCGTTAAACATTACAGTTAGAACCCCGACAGACTTCTTGTCAAGTTCTATAAGCTTCCTAGCGCTTCGCTAACAAACAATTGAGGTAGAGTCATCACAGATTGGAAAAACTTCTTATTCAATCCGAGGAAACTAGTAGGTAACACGAGCCCATTCTCATAAGACGAATAAACACCAGTCTGTCTAGCTTCTGCTAATTTTGTGAAACGCACGATAAGCGGCGAATTTTAGCGTCAGTGAGAGCGTGTCTTGGTATCTAGAAGACAGTAACCCCCTTTCTTCTGCCCGGAATATTAAAATTATTTTTTCAGTCAGCTACGAGTTGAGGTTGTTCCCCCACTAGAACTTGCGGTACAGTTTTGCTATTAGACAAAATTTCTGTATTAACTTGCGACTGATATTGAAGAGTGTTCCGACGCATATCTATCTAGATTACAACTTTCCCAAAGTATCAAGGTCTCGCGAACATTCACCAACAATCTTTGAAACGTTTTGAATCAACAAATAACAATAAATATTTGACATTCTTATAATATAAATGTATAATATATTAGGTTCCATTCTGAATGTTTCAATTATAATCGCTGTAATTTAAAATTTTGTGTTAATTTTAGAATGATTTTTGATTTGAGTTACCGTCAAAGTCGCAAGTGAAAAGAACAGTTTTATAGTTATAGACAACAAATTAACCGCATCAAAATATGAAAACGCTAAGCTGCTGTAAATGCTGCATTAATATTGTTGCTATGAATTTCTATGCTTAAAGCACAGTTATTTTAACGAAATAAAATTTAACCAATACACAGTGTTTTTAATAATACGTATTATTATTATCTAATATATTTTTCAAATAACGTTTACTCGATTATCGTTCACAACTAAAAGATATAGGAAAGATTTCACCTATTTGTACTTATGAATTGAAGAAGCTCAAATTTAAAGCAATATTACAAGTAAATGCCAGATATCAAAGTCAGATACAAGAATAATTATATGTCCTATTATTTACTTGCTATTTTTGTAAATCTTATCGTTTTTTGCAATGACAAAAATATTCAACATATTAAAAACGATATTGTTAATTACGCTGTGTCACTTTTATATATCGCTATTAATAACGTTAATCTATAATTATACACCAATATTTTTATATAAAAGAAGATGTTTTTCTTCAAACAATTTTAAAGGATAACGAAGACGAACGTATAAATAAATCACAATTTAACCCGTGTTCCTGGGTAACCCTTAACTCCCAAACCAGTTATTCTATAAATCGCACCATTTTCTGGACCTTGAGGTGCAGGCATTGGTCCAAATTGGATCTTTGCGGTCGCGATATATAATTCGTCCATGTTTCTACCGCCGAAGGCTAACGAAGATATCTGTCCGAGAGCATTCAAAAGATTAAAGTTAAAGAAGTTCGATTTTAAAGTATGGTCCTTAAATACCTGATCTGCTGGTAGTCTGATTTGCTCAAGCAAGCATTCACGTTTGGTTGGATCCACCTTGATAACCATTCCACCACCAAAGCAAGTAACCCATAAATTACCGTGGGTATCTATGGTCATACCATCTGGAGCACCAGGAATGTCATGGTCATCAAATGTGAATAAACGTGTTCGATTTGCTGTAGTGAAGAGGTAGAGGTAGAGAGGTAGAATTGGCAAAAAAATATGCGAAACAACATACAACAAAAATGTTGACTACTTTTCATTTGAAGAAGTTTGTTGCAGTTCTATGAGCAACAACTACGGTAACCGTGTTTTATAAAAGAAAGAAATAATTTCAGAAAGAAACATTTTTTAAGTGATTTAGGACTGAAAATCTCCAGCATCAAATTTTGCGTACAATTCAAAAGATTGTTCTATTACTCGAAATCAAGAAAAATTTTGATGAGTACTGATTACAAGCATTATTTCTTTCAATATTAAAATAACTTTTACTTTGAAATAGGAACAATCTGATAAAACAGAAGCAAGAATAGATTATACTTACTAATAATACTATTTTGAGCATCGTAATCAAATTCCTCGATCCTTCGAGTTGGACTATCACTAAAATAAAACTTTTTGGTAACATGATTCCACGTCAGACCGTTCGGAATCGTTAAAGAATTAAAATGTCGTTTAATTCTTCTATCTGCTTCTAAATTATACAGGGTTCCAGTCTTTTCGGCAAAACCGCCACGGGTTCCAACTATCATAGCTCCTATAGAATCAGTAAATAAAATAACAATAAAATTTCTTCCATGATCACTGATTTACCTGCCCAAAATTTCCCTTGCGGATCGGCTTTTCCATCGCACCATATGTAGGAACCATTTTCCGGACTGTCAAGAGCCGTTAAAGTTTCAATACCCGAAATTTTGTCACTTCTTCCATCCCAAGTTATCACAGACAATTTGTTTCCGTGTGTAATTAAAAATTTATCACGTTTGCTTTGGATAGGGATAATTACGGTGACATTATTTAATCCTATCAAAATACAATGTTAAGTTTTTGAATTTAACCCTAACGAAAAACGCATACCCAAAACAGCTTTGGCGTAGATTTTCGTGGAAGGCGTATAACGATATATGGTTCTATCGTTAGTGTCCACAAAATAAAGATTTTGGTTGTCCTGATCCCAATGGATAGCTTCCGGTAGCACCAGACCACCAATGAGAGCTTCAATTCTCACTTCCATTTCTTTGAAAAGATTAGAAACTTATCTAAGGCACATAACTTATAGGTAGTCCTATAACGAAACCGTTCATGGTTAAACTTTGTGCAAATCTAATTTATGTGTGGAAGCATTCACTGCTTATTATAAATACGTGACTAGTAATACAAAGATATCTATAAGATGAGTTTAGATTGTTAACTGATAAGGTCGATTCTATTCTAAAATTGTACAGAAAGCGTAAAGTAAATGAAGTAATCTTATAGATAATAGGTGGATTTTTATTTTCAAGAATTATTATAAATAATTTCGATATTCTTAAAAATGTCCTCAAATGTTTTCAACTTTGACAGCGAAAGATTATATGGGCGACACTAATGCATCTTAAAAGAAGTGACAAGATGTTGAATCAAGGATTTAGATCTCCAAAATGTACGACATTAATTGTAACAAGAGTTTATCCGCGATAACAATTCTATTCCTGATATCTCTTATCATCGTGAACTTACATAATTGTATCATGTAATCTAGGTACACGAATATATCATTTAATAGATTTGTTTTTGTTTGTTATAATTTATTTGATTTTAAACATTGTTAAATATGTGAACAGATTTGTGGTGACGTACTTTCATTTAATTTTTTTGTTTATAACGAAACGAATTTGGATATCTAAATTATTATAAATATCTTTTGATGCGCTGAGAGATGTTTAATAACAGAATGGCATATTTAAAAGACGAATTTGTCAATTGAAATACATGTTAAAAGAGATCACGATAATTAATGTCTGGCTTTGAAGTGCAGTTAGCGAAAAAATTTTGCTTGCTTCACTTGATTTCATTTTCCTAACTTTTTGAATTCCATTTGATCTACAGTGTACTATTTCAAAGTAATAACATTATTTCCATTGAACCACTAACAATTGCAATCAGTTCTAACGTTAAATTAACAAACCTTAGGAAAATATTCGTATCCTTTCGTAGATTTCATCGTTTGGCTGAAGTTGATGAGAATAAAGAACTGAGTAAGATAAACGATATGAGCAGTTTCTGGCTGTAATGCATTGCTGCAATATCAAAAGAGAGTTCGTGAAATATGTTAAAAAAATAGTGCCATAAACTAGCCTAACTCCAAAAATAAGTTGATGCAAGCGGTAGACTTCGTTTCTGCTGCGTTTAGAAATAATTAAATTTTTTCCAATTATGATATTAAAAAAATATTATTGTTATTAGCGTTGGTGCTATGCCATTGGCCACTTACAAACAATAGCCAAATATATAAATAATTGTAAATATGTACATATTCATAACAAAATATAGCGTGGCGAAATTCGGCAGAACCGCCTTTCTTATCTCAGTACATTCAGCGTTTGCCTTTGTTGGGTGTAAGTTTAGTGTCTACGAAGGCTGTTTTCTTTTCAACCTCCGTCCGTGTCTGTAAAGAGTCACGCGAGCGGTGGGAGGTGGGGATACTCAGAGGACGGCTGCGTATCTCTCCCACTATAATATCTGCCACTTGCAACGTCATTACGCTATTTTCGGAGGTGCAGGGGCGTAAACATGGCTGCTACAATTGAATCCCCCGCCAAGTGCGAGATGCGTAATGTAATTCGATTTCTTTACAACGATCGCGTAAAACCATTTAAAACAAAAGAAGAGGCATGTTGACTTCTGGAGTTCTTCTCGTTCGTGACAATGCCCGCCCTCACACTGCTGCTGTAACCCAACGACTTCTTGAACAATCTTGATGGGAAGTTTTTGAACACCCGGCGTATAGCCCCGACTTAGCGCCGAGCGACTTCTATTTCTTTCGCGAACTGAAAAAGTGGCTAGGAGGGCAGAACTTCCAGTGCACAGAAGAACTTCAAAACAATGTCACGCACCATCTCAATTGGCGGTAACATTCACAACACAGCGAACACAGGGAATTGGAAGGCTCGTTCATAGGTATGACAAATGCATTAATCTTCACGGTGATTATGTAGAAAAGTAACCTTATTTGTACATAATTTTTGGTAATAAATTCATTTTGTTACTTATGAGCTGTCGGAGGTTGAAAAAAAACACCCCTCGTATTTTATAGAAAATGCTTTATTTTATTTTAATTTAGTTTTATGGTTATTGATGCATAACAATATTATTAATATTTTACAACTTCCTATTTAGACCTTTTAAATATGTATGGTATTTATTTTGACGGGGCTGTTTTGTCGGGGGCCGTTTTGCCGGTGGGCTATTTTGTCGGGATCTCTTTTGTCAACAACAGATAGTGAAGACAAAAATGAGGGTGGAAAATTACAATGTGCAATAAATAAATTTAAGATAGAAATTCGAATATTTGTTATTCTAATCATACCTTTAATCAGAAACCGCTATCTCTGCGTCTTTTTTTTTATATGTTTTAGAGACTCTACTGAAGATAAAATGTCAAGAACAAAAGACGGATGAAATGATTTGATAGATTTTTTATGTTTGTACCTATTTTTTATTATAACCAAATGCGTCTGGACGTCAGCCTTCGATGCATTTGTGATCTCAGAACGATAAAATCTATTGCATGGCATATCTATGAAAGCGGTACCACATTTGTATTCGCCAACTGCGTGTGAGTCATCCCGCACGGCTTCACCAGAATTGGTAATGAAACACATCATATAATGCAAAACTTATATTTCCTACTACACGTTGATTAAAATATAAAAATTAAATATTTTGCATTGATTAGATTTTTATCTTTTGACTTATTCCATTTGCCTTTACTTCAAACTATCTAATTTGACCTTGTAGCCGGGGAATCCCTTGGCACCTGTACCGGTAACCTGGAACACTGCTCCGGCCGGGTCTTCTTGTGCGACACCCTTTACTACCAACTGAGCACTAGTTACGTACAAAATATCCATATTTGGACCTCCAAATGCAGCAGCTGTTATCTAAAAAATGCAACAATTATAATAACCTCTAAAAAACTCGAAAGAACCATAGAAATTACCTGTCTAGCAGGAAATTTTATCGTGGAAAGCAATTTTGAAGTTCTTGGATCGATGTGCAGCAAACACCCTCCGTCAAAGACGGCTACCCATAGATTACCATCAGCATCAATAGTCATGCCATCAGGAACGCCCGGGATGTTATGGACATCCAAATCAAAAACAATTTTTTTATTGTCTAAAAGTAAATGTTTTTTATCTCTCATTTTTATTGGAAATTATTTCTAGTTTTTACTGATAGTTCCTTTCGCCATGTCATAATCATATTGGTCTACAGTTCTCCTTGGTGAATCAATGTAGTACATCTTTTCCAAAGCGACATTCCAGGCTAAGCCATTAGAGATGCTAACCTTAGATAAATGTTTTTTAACTTGCTTTTTGCTCAGTAAAGTATACAAAGAACCTTTCTCCGGCTCTAATTTGCCTATTTCCGGCTCTGGACCCATAGTTCCTAAATATTTACATGTAAAGAAGGGTTACTTGAGATGAAGTTAAATTTACCAGCCCATAGGCGGCCTGCGGGATCGGCTTTCCCGTCATTAAACCTGTTTCCAGCAACATCTGCTTCATTTTCTACTTCTAACAACTCTTCTACTTTGGATGGGGTGGTACTAACGCCATCCCAGGTTACCACTACGAGTTTACGACCAATGCTAATTAAGAAACGATCTGTGGAACCTTCAACGGGTACTAATAAGGAAACAGGACCACCTTCTATAAAAAAATAATGTCGTTTGATAGACCGATCTAATAGTCTCTATAGTACAACAATAAATAAAAGCCATATGTTTTCTGGTGGAAGCCTAAAACATTACTCTGAACATTCATGTAATTGCCTTTTGGTTAATATGGATTACAATAATTAATTGATAAAGATTTCAAAATTATCAAAAAGTTTTTATTATATTTTGTACATTATGCACTGTCCAATATTGATGCTTTTACTTTAAATTTTGCAACATATCAATACATTTTCATTTACAAAGTTAAACAGAATTAATGTTGTTATAATTAATAAAATGACAATAGAATAGAACTTAGCTATCTAGAGCCATATTAAAATTTAATGCTAATAAAGACAATGGATTAAAAAAATATTAAAATGATTTATATTATCAATAAAATGTTAGATAATACTGAATAGCTTACAATTAGTAAAATAATAAAAAGTGACAATATTGAAATAAGTGAAATTGTATCTGCACACTGAGAGAAAGGAATTGATTAATCCAACAAATCACGAAGTGTTGTATATTTATGTGTTCATTGAACTAAAAATATGTTAATTTAACACTTTAGAGAGTGTGTTCAACTTACCTTGCAACTTAACAGAACCCACCAGCTTTAGTTTAATTATTTTTGTTAAATCAAACTAATACTTGTGTTGGTTGTGCCTTAAAATATATTAACTTTTAGATCAACCACAAAATTCGTTTCACATAGCAGACACGTCCATTTTGGATTCTACACATGCATTTTTTTACTTTCTTTCAACCTTCCATTATACGTTGGTTGAACATTTAGTTTAAAATTGATTCAATTTAAAAGATTCGCTCAATTCTTCAAAAGACTCAACCAAATGTGTGCTATTGTTTTAAACCATATAGAGTGTTAAGTATATCTACCAAACAAATTTGCTTGAGTCAACCAATTCTTGGTCGATTCAACCAATCTTTTCTCTCAGTGCAGCAATTTTCAATTAAATATTAAAAATCGTATGATACTTACGAATCTTCGCTTTGGTATGCCTATTGGTAGAGGGTGTATATTTATGAATAGCCTGCCCTAAGATATCAACGTAATACAAGCTTTGAGATTCTACGTCCCAATGAGGGCCTTCACCCAACGTAACACGTTCTGTAACAACTTCAACAATTGGCGTCATTTCTTTAAGAGATTCGTCTTTTTCAAAATACAAACCGAATATTTAATGAATATTTCTAGCTACCTCTTTTATAGATCATGTTCAAGTAAATATCGAAAATTGAATTAACCCTGGGGTTAATTAGATTTTACAGAAAGTTTTGTAATTAAATAAAGTCTACAGCACAACAGTAAGTTATGATATCTAAAGCAATGATTGACATTTTCAATTATAAATCAATTTATTAATTTATATACGCTATTTCTCATTTTCCAAGCTTGAAAGTAATTAAAACTTTGTATTATCATAATTAAATAATGATACAAGTATTACAGAAATATTACAGAAAAGAATTATTGTTAAAAACATACATAGGTACATACGTTAGATAACAAATAGGTACCTACGCTATTTACAAAATTGTGTTCATTGTACTAAGTAAAATGAATTTTTTGTTGATTTGTAAAATTCCCTTGTTCCCTACTCAGAGCCAATCACATTTCGTAATCTCAGTCAAAAAACAGTTTCGGACTTTTTTTAGCCAATCAAATCGTTTTATGTTGGAGCGAGTCTGAGAGAAAACCTATTTTGAAACATTTCTATTCAGATGTTTGAAATATTAATGTAGGCTTCCACGGTCAGAGTTAGTTAAAACTAAACGTGTTCCGAGTCTGGACCGTGTCATAATTAATTGAAAACTCGACGTTTCGTCCACAATCATATGGGGCTTCTTCAGGCGGGTGGTAGGCTACAGTTACGGTACGGTAACTCAGCGCACTGAATAATATCTGGTGACCAGTATCTAGATGATGTTCAGCGATAAATGAATTGAAGAGGAGGAGAGAAAGAAAAGCAGTGTCCAGTTTGGTGGTGATGTTGTCGTTCGTTAGTTTACTGGTTAGATGAAGATGTTTGTTGATGACTGTGTTAATATCCTTGTTGTTGTCAAAACCATAATTGAGAAGGGTTTTCCGTACGTAAATCAGCTCGTTGTGAAGATTCTCGGGTTAAGAGACTGTCACCGCCTGGTGAACCAAGGACTTAATAACTGAGAATTTTTGTGCTGGGTGATGTGGGGTGGCATTGAGATACCTATCCGTGTGAGTGTGGGTTTTTGATAGACGGAGTGACCTAAACTACGATCAAAGTTACGTGTGACTAATACGTCAAGGAATGGGAGTTCACCCTTATATTCTACCTCCATAGTGAATTTAAACGATTGAGATGGTCTAGGAGATCAGATAACGTCTTTGCCATGGGACCAAATGATGAAGGTGTCTTCGACATGTCGGAGCGATACCTTAGGTTTCAGATCTGCCGAATCAAGAGCAACGGATTCAAAAGATTCCATGGAAATACTAGCTACGACAGGGAAGAGAGGAGAGCCCATGGCAGTACCAAATAACTGTTTGTAAAATTGTCCTTGAAATGTGAGATATGTGGAAGTGAGACATTTTTCTTTTTTTTGATAGTAGATAAGTATTAAATATTTATTCAGTAGGTCTACCTCTTCAATTTTGTATAACATTTGCGCCGTCTGTATAGTTTTCGTATCAAAATATTTCTTAATTTAATAATGTTATACTACTGATGCCTATATTACCTATTTTCATCTTTTGGTTAATTATTTAATATTTCCTTTTTTGCGATAATTCTAGTTCATTATTTGCTCTAAACGTTTTACTAAATAAATGGTTTTTAGGTCGTTTTTGTTTCTCTTGAGAACAGTCTGACGCTGATAAAACCTTGTGAGGCCAGAAACTGCTAACATATTCTTTTTTTTTCAATGCGATAGAGAAATCATTAATTTCTTATCCTACTTCTCACTTAGTTAAATTCTATCTCTGCTGTAGTTCTCAAGACCAGAACCAACATGTTTTCTCCATTTAAAAGTAGTAACCACAAACTTTACCTGTTGGAGCCTCATTTGCGTTACTAATTATTTGATTTTTCTATTGAAAACTTCGTCAGAAGATTTAAAGCAAAAGATTGAGATAATGAAGGATAACCATTCCTTCTCTTCAAAAATCTTATGGAATGAGAGAAAGGAATTAGTTAAGAAAAAGAAAAGAACTATAATAATAAATAATATATTTCAGTATTTTATATATCACCTATTACATAAAAAAATCGCAATACACATTAACTTATTATGATCATTATCGTAATCATCATTACAATGTATGATTTTTTTTATAATGTATGTTTTATAATATATACAAAGAACTTGTAATTTACAATGTTTTCAACCACGATTCCGTTCTGAGGAGTTTAAAACTAAGTATGTACCGTTTGCTGTCTTATATGTGAAATATATGGAAATACCAATAAAACTAATCGATAAATTAAAAGATATTTTAAATATTATTTCCTTCTTTTTAGAATATGCTTTTGTTTTATTCTCAACCTGATCCACCTTCACAAATATTTTGCAAAAGAAATATGTTATAATGCCAAATATACTTATGTCCATTGTAAAGAGAATTAATTGTTTTTTTACAAGGAACCACAATACTACGTTAAACATTACAATACAATAGAATAAAAAGTAGATTCAAAATTCTCCGCGGTCTGTAACCACTAAATAATTTATTAATCAATAGGATATAAAAACATCGCAGTAAATGTGAAGGAAACAATTACTGCAATATACAGTAAGAACAGAGAGTAGATTTCAAACGGTACATGCTATACATAGACAAACCAGCGTACATTATTTGATCATCCTGAAACATATTTAATTAAAGAATTGATAATAATAATTGCATAGATTGAAATCGTTTTTCTTGTACCTGTTTTATACTCCACGATTTATTGGCCAAATAGTTGAACAAGTTCATCCTCGATTTTATTGTTATTGTTGATTTTTCACTAACTTTGCTGTTTTAATACCAACCCAGAAAGGTACATATGAATTTTGTTTAGTATTTTTAGGTTAACGAAACCAAATGAGTATTAACGATCATTAAAAAATTGTTCAATTTATTGTGGGATGTAAAACAGCATATTTCTACCGATTTCATGGTCAAGAATTTGTTCAATCAATTGGCTAATAAATGGCGGCGTATAGAACAGCCTTAAAGACAAGTAAAATTGATAACTGCATAACGATTTATGTGCACAATATAGCTTAAGATCACAATGACTAATACATGCGTTCGTTTTTTTTTTCAAGTAATAACTAGTTTTAATATATGTTTTGGATCTCCAAAATTTTTTGAGAATATTCTTTGTAAAAGAAGATCGATGATTAACAACATAATAGAAAATAAATATACACAGAGCCATTGTACATACATGCAAAGATCTATTTTTATAAGAATGTCAGTTGCTTTAGCAACGGAAAATAATATAGTGATGCTTGACTTTGTAGTCGTTGTTACTAGTACGTTTAACAAAAAAAATAATTTAAAATTTCCCATTTCTTCTTTTATATTCTATTTTATAAAAATGTCCACATATACAACCATATTCTACAATACAGCTTTCAATATTTTTGACACAATTTCTACAATAAGCTATCACGACATGGGGTATACAAGCTCAAAGAATGAAGAAACAGATCTATTCAATGTGGTTTAAAGTATATTTACACTTGCACATGCTGTCAATAAAAGTTCATCTATTTACTAAATGTGTAATTTCTAGGTTTCTAAATTAGTTTCATGTACTTGGATAATAGTCTTTCTGTAATATAAAGTGTATATAAAATTACCAAAAACAATATGATTGTTAACTTTGTATAAGTTTGTCATTCAATTAAATCTTTGTGATCAAAATAAGATATTAGTAAGTGACTGAACTTTTATTTCAGGAAGTGTATACCACTATTTTATGTATTGTGAAATCCACATGCTTATTTAGTTCAAGTTAGTCAAAATAATAAGATAATAAACTGTGTGATTTAATTGATTTAAAAATTCTTTCTTATCCAGAAGTGACTCCGTGTAAAAATAATTATATTGAAATAGCGTAACAAATTCTTGAGTAAAATGGAACGGACAAAATATATACTTTCTACCCAACGTTTTCTTTTGAAATCGGATAACCTCGTTGCTTCTTTCTTTTATGACGTACAAAATAATTACAAGTTTATCTTCTTAACTGTCTCATCGTTAGCAGCGATTAGGTGAAAATCAGTAGTCCGAAAAGAGCAACTCCTCGAGATCACTCAGACCGGAACTATCGTTACCGTACGAATCATCAGTCTCACCCGAAACATCAGTCCAACTGTCCGAATCATCGTTGCCGTCATCATCGTTCTCGTCCCCGTCGCCTCCTTCGTTATTTCCACCGTTGTCGTTATTTTCGTCGTCACCGCCTCCGTCTCCAGATCCGGGACCGCCGACCTCCATGATGATGGGACCTGAAAGCGGCACGAAGTAAAATTGACAGCCCAGGCACGCAGGCTAGATCAATTTTTAAATACGATGGGTGTTAGTAACACAATACTGAATGGATGTAATGTTATTAATGGGTCTAAAAGTAAAATAGTACAAAGTAGTACAAAAAAATTAGAATGTACAGTCAAATAATGTAGATCATAGTGCGTTTGTACTTTAAAAACAAGTATAACATATTTCAAAAGTTGCAAATATAGAACATTTGGAAGTCTCGTAATGCTGTGGCCGCTAAAATACGTGAGCAGTTACAGAAATTGTCTGCTTTACAAGCATAGAGTCCACGCCCAACTACCTGTGTTTTTTTTTTGTATTGTTGTGATATTAAACATTATTTCATGAATTGCATGGGGCCTCTTCTGGGCTGCTGTATGTTGTATCGCTGCTGTAAGAAGCCTTTCTTACAGCAGCAATTGAGTCGACATTCTCATGCAATTACGACGCGGTTTCAACCCGAAAACCTAAAGGTAAATACGAAAATATTTACTAATAAACCTCCAACCACGTGCCGCACCTTATAATAACTGCTGGATGTAGCAAAGGTAGATTTGGAAACTTTTCTTTATGTAACTCTTTTAAGAGATTTTAAAAATATTTTTTTACTACACTTATTAATACATCAGAAAACTCATCCCGGATTACGATATAATGCAAGTGATAGACAAGTAATGTGAAGCATGTTGAAATATTTTTCTTTTAAACATTTCTCAGTTTTAATCATACATTGTACTTAATTGAGTTTACTTTGAACTTTATTGGCAAACATCTTTATTTTGTGTTGTACATCTTAATTAGTGCGAGTTTAAATTTTTAAAATAACATTACAACATTACATATATTGTAAATGACGACAATATTTATTTGAAAGACATTACAAAGAATGTTATTTATATTTTCGTAACTACATGTCAGCTTGTCGTTGGTTTGTTGTTCTATACCTAGTTTTGTTTTTCCATAAAGTTCGGTCTATTTTTTAAATTCTACTTAATTTGAAACCTCCTTAATTTCGGAATTAGGCTAGGGACTACTTTACAATTCATTTAACAGTCAAATTGTATCCATTTAGTAAAGACACGCCATAGTTGAATCAACATTACCAAATCTCTTTTATACATACATACTTATTTCCTTACCTTCAGTATCGGAAGCATCCTCATCGGACTCATCCATATCTTCTTCATCGTCTTCTTCTTCCTGCTCATCTTCGTCATCCCTACGCCTACCAACATCATACAATCTTACAACAGACTCTTGGACAGAATGATAAAGACCTTGGTTTTCTACGATCGCTATCTGGGTATCAAATACATTGACCGCCAGATCGTAAATGTTCCGTTTTACATCCATGGTGGCTATGCTCGAATAATCCGACGCGTCGATAGTTTTGAAACTAGAGTCGAAAGTAGTATCATCTTCGACCTCTTGTTCCATTGCTATCGCGTAAATAGCGCTATTGGTAGACGTAAACAATACTTGGCATTGGTTTAAAGCTGGCACGGTCCGTAATAAATGAAACGTTCTTATATCCCATACTTCGGTGTTCGATACGATTTCTAAGCCATTCGGATGAAATACGCCGCTTTGTGTTTGGTTAAGCTTATCTAATTTGTGAATCTGTTTACCAGAAGCTACGTCAAATAATACGCCGTCGGATAAAACGAGTTCGTCTGTATGACTGAAGGTCGCTTTGTTTTTTGTGTATTGGTTGCTGATGGAGGGAATTAGCCTTTGTATTTCTCTACTAGTTGCTACGTCGTATATCTGAAGTAAATAGAAGATTAAATTAAATCAATCAAATAATTAACAACAAAGCAGTTAAGATGGATTTATAAAGCGATTCATTGATGATACATTTTGCCCTTCAAACCGAATAAGGTAAAATGATATCACTTGGAAAAAAAGGGGAGTTAATGAATTTCTTTTTAATTTAAAACGAGCAGTATTTTACTATAAAATTAGTGAAAGTACGTAAGTACAGCATCGCTTTTTTTTTTCCTTTATATTTACATTAGAATATATTACGCTTTATAAATATGAGATCTTAACGTTCCTAAATATGACTCAAGAAGACGCAAGTTACTACGATCGATAAAAAGATGTAGTAATGTAAGAATTCTATCCTAGATGAAAATTTACAGCGGATACTATCTTCAGTACTATGGTCTTTTTAGAGAAAAAAAAGATTAATTGAGAGAATATGAAATATTACATACTTTGAAACGTATGTCGTAATTAGCTGTGAGATTTGATAAATGCTATCGGGAATAAAAGAGTGAAGCGAACAATTTTTCTGTTTAGCTCAAATTGCTGTTGAACGAAAGCCTGTTGACTAAGTGTTCAATTTTCTAAGTAAATCCAAGCGCTCTAGTGTTAAAATTTCACTTCAAGTAGGTTAAGTCAAGTTCAGACGAGGTTTTGAGTGCGTGACGCGTTAAGTAATTTTTTCAATGTAATTCTGGTAAAACGTTATTATTTGCGGTTTACTTTTATTTAAACTGCCGGTATCTGGTAAACACTCCTGTATTTACCCACCGAATAAAAGAGTTACTTCTTTAGAATAACTTTTTCTTTGACATTAATAACATTATAATACATTTTGAAGCGACTGAACTAGTGGGAAAGTATTGCAAAATATTATACTAATTTTTGCCTTACTGTTACTAAGAGCAATGACTTGCTTTGTCATAAAATAACCAAGATTTAGTAGATCCATCGTAACCTCAATAGTACGCAATTGCAATTGACAGGAAGTTGAGATAAATTTAGGTAAGAATCGTAGGTTTACTGCCATTTGCACTGTAATCCCTTGCATTGATGCAGTATGGTAACAGTGGTCCAATCAACACTATTTAAACTTGATACACTTTATGTCCATGTGTTTTCGTCAGGCGTTGTAACAACAGGCTGTAGTACAGTCCATAACGCGACCGAGATATCCCACATGCAGAAGATGTACCTATTCGACAGCGAAAATTAATAGATTCGTATATATAATGCAACCTGCCCATTCAGTCAATTAACCAATTGACCCGATGGAGAAGCCGCTACTGCTAGTACGGTTCTTCGATATGATGATGCGAAAAATATGATGGAATATGGAAGTCAAGAAACTGCACAGCATTTCAGACAAAATGAGTTTGCTATTACTGTCAATACTACCAATAACTCACCGTTGCTGATTCTCCTTTTGTACCTAGTATACGATCCTGCGTTACTTTACTAAATTCAACATGGTCTTCGTCATCGAATTGCTGCCTAAAACGAAAAAGAAATATAGAAATATAGAAAATATATAAACAAGTTTCCCGTGATTAACATCTTTAGTAAATTAATTACTTCATCTCTATATCCATATTTCTCACAGAAAATAACGCCGATAACGGTTTACCCCATGTCGAGCTAGTCAGCAATAATTTTCCATCCCAAGATGGTTCTAAATGGACGACACAACTATCATGGGCTGAAAGATCCGCCGACTTGCATTCCCCTATATTTGTATTAAAGAATCGTACTTGTCCTGAGTAATCTCCTACCACTATCGTTTGGTCCCCAGGCTAAAGTAATAAGAATAGAAAGTAGATAAATATCAGTTAGTTTACTATAACAAAATTGTGCGACAATTTAAATTACCATAAACTTGGCACATGTAAAGAAACCATCAGCTGAAGGTAATCGTATAGTTTGTACAGGGCAGAATCGAGAGTGTATAAGTTTACGATCCATAGATTTAAAATTATATCCCATTTGCCGTCTAGCTGTACGCATTACGAAGTTATTCGCGGTTGAAATTCGAGGTTTTGGATCTGGACATTTGTGCGGTCTAAAAATGTTAGAAAAAAATTATGTTCCACTTCATTTCTTTAAGTTTGTTTTCGTCATATTGATTACATACACAAAAAGATTAAATTGAGGACAAGTCGCCATTGGATTTTTACACAGTGCATGTTGATTCGTTAGATACTCGGTAATTATCGAATCTAAAGTTATTCTAGGTTCGATAGATGAGGCATTGTCCTCTGTCGGAGGCATAACTACTTTTACATGCGGATCGTTGGAGATTTGTTTTTGTAGTCTGGAATTTTGCGGTGTAATGCTAGGAGTTGGCACAGATTTTCTAAAAAAAAAAACGAATCAAAGTAATACATAATAATCTCATAGGATTCTATATTGCATACTTGATTATCTTGATAGGATTTGTCTTGGACCCTGGCGTTGGAGTAGTAGGTTCCGCCGCTGAATGTGCTTGTGAAATTACTGGAGTATGATTTCTGATCAACGGGGACGAAAATGACAATCTTACCTGAAAGAACATTGTGATTAAAGTGCAATTTTGTTGTAATATAAAGCGGGTTCAACATAGTGTGTACGTAGAAAATGATATCTCCCTTGATCAATTGAGACAAAAAGCTTTTTAGTAAAGAAAAAGTCAGGAGTTTTACAAAAATTTTGTAGAAAAGGTTTATAATTTTATGTAGGTATCACCAACGTAAATGAAATTAAATTAAAATAATAAATTTATCATAATTTTTCCTCCAAGTCTCAGGATTACTTGAGTTGTTCCAATTCATCAAGGTGGGAAGTACCAAGGAAATTCCAGATTTTCATAATTCACCGACGGAAGCCACATTATATTAGTGATGGAACAAGTCGATTGCCTAGCAGTAGCGTCACTGCGCTGGGTTAACCGAAATAAACGTGCGCGTTATTTAGAACAAAAAACAATAAGAGAATTTCTGAAAACGCAAACATAATATAGTAAACAACTGACCACACAACGCCTGTATCATAGCGCACGTTTCTACAGCGGTCTCCGAGACATTATTTATTTAAAAGTAGAACTACAAGTTGCATCATCAACAACCGGATATAAATTTAAGAGGTCCGGAATCTACACCTACATACATTCATGATGTTACATGCAGTTCTACTTTTAAATAAATAATATCTTAAGGCCTAAAAATGCGTGGTCACCACGCGAAACCGGTCGCCGCGTAACTACAAAATAAAAAATATTTGTGAGAAATAGTCATTTTTTTCCCAATTTCTTTATTACTATGAACTTACAACGAGACAACGACGTTAATATATACATTTCATTTTTCTTTTCTACTTGCAATTTTTGTTTAATATGTAATATACAATTTGAAACAAATTTTTCATTTGGATTGGTATTTTTCTTTAGATGTCACATAACATTATATTGTTTTATAACAAATATATCAATTTTAAAAAAATTTATACGAAATATTTCCCTGTACTGTATTAAAAAAAAAATCGATCTACGCCTGTGTCGGTGATAGAGGAACGGCCTATTACGCTTGATTGACAATATTTTAAAAAATCCAATGTTGACCACATTTACACAAGTTGTTAGAAACATAACCTTAAACACAAATTTTGTTCAATTAACTTAAGAGTCTTCAGCAATATTTTGAATTTTTTTTCTTACTATCAACCTTTTACAAGATCGCCATCGAAATCATTGTATATTTTTCCAGAATTTGATAAATTCATCTAGAGTCTAGGCCTTCGGTAAAATGAATATAAAATTACACACGCAATTTTTTTACGTTAAAAGTTTATAACAACAATATATAGAGTGCTAGAGTGAAATACTATAAACCAATGTTTCCTTAAGCATATTAAAACGAAAATAAAGTATACAAAAAATATTGAAGTGAAACATCTAACGCACAATAACATACAAGCTGTTACATTGAAAAAGGTAAGCTTATATGTAACGAAAATTGCACACCCTACATACTACAAAATAATTTTGTGCAGGACTTGTCTCCAAATAGCTTCTGCTAGAAAACACTTGTTTGAAATTGCTCTGGGAAAAGAATTATCTTCGACCTAGGTACTAAATGAATAAGTTGTATTTGCTGTTAAGTTCACTTACTCTATTAGGCGTAATTGGCGAAGCATATCTAAATTTATTGGGAGGGTGACTTGAAGGAGCTATCGCATTAGATAAATGAGCTTCCTTCTGTAAAAGTGTGGCTGTATCAACTAATCCTCGAGACACTAAATGTTGATGTATTAGCTGCAGAAGTTGTCTATCATTGAATTGAATTTTTGTTTGGGCCACTACATTAGCCTAAAAAAATATATTTAAGTATAGTAATTGAATGGTTTCAGAAATTTTAAAAATGCTTTAAACCCTTAATGAATACAGTACTAAGCAAAAGCCTGAAAACATTTAAATTTCTTCAATACTAAATTCGGCACTTCTAGGTAATTATGAGGTTTAAAATGAAAATATGTGGTGAGTTTCGGTTAAATCGGGAGTTAGACTAAAATGCCGATATTTCCATGTTAGTCCTCACAATCATCATTGTATAATTATGCTTGATAATGATAATATAAAAGCGCCATCTATTGAATCTTTTTAGCAAAAAAAAAACTTGGTAACGATATATACTCGATGGATATTAATTAAGGACACGTCCAAATCTTTCCCTGTATGCTTTGCCTTTCCAGAAAGTCTACCTAACAACTCCAACGCGTATTTCTGGAATAGAACATGTTCTTGACGCTTTTCTTGTAATATAGGATCTCGCATTAAATCTGAAACATTAAAAAAACTTATTGCAATTTCACAAATACAAAAAAAAAAATGTTTCTGTACTTTGCAAATGTCCATTAGTAAACATTGGTAATTTCGACACAATCTGTCTAACTGTTTCGGATCTTGCTAAACCAGCCAAAGCTTTGCACGCTAATGTTCTTATACAGTCAGCGTCCGTAATGGGCGTTTTAACGTTCATTAATTGCAGAAAAACCTAAAAAGTATTAATAGAAATGTGATGATGGAAAGGGTTATCACTTATATACCATTATTCCACTATTGGCTCTAACGCTTTCCCATATTTTTTGAATCAATTCTTCGGAACTCTTCACTTTAGTTTTTTTACTTGGTGAGTTTGTATTTCCAACAGTAAACCTAGCCACAGTTCCGCCAACCTAAATTGAAGGTAATAAAATTAGTTTTTGTCAGTTAAGATGCCTTATAAACTTACTCTATTGATAGGGGCGCAAACACAATTCACTAATACTCTAAGGGCCGCCTTTTGCACATCTGCATCGGCTACAATTTCCCCGTCCGCTGCCCCTAGTATAATATTAATGCCTGGAATATGAAGAATGAATGACATAAGAAAAACGTTAAAAGAAATTAGAACAGATGTCTTAATTTAGTCGTAAATATACTAATACTGAGGTGTTATATTATTAATCCTTACTTGTTTGAACTCCATCTAAAAAGAAACAAAAAACCTTACTTGTTTAGTATACCCAAATTTGTATTTTTTTTAATTTAACTTTAAACAGACAATTGTAAAAAAAAAATATTAACAAAAAATTGAAAGTTCCTCTTAACGAAAATGAAACCTTCATGCGTACATGCTTACAATGGTTACTTCTTTAGATAGAATGCAAAATATAACCACAGTTAGAAAAGGGAACGTTTGAACTCTATAAAATTTTATTCGTTTTCCGATTTCACTTACCCACAGTTATTGTCTCTTCTGGCAAGTCAACACGATCGCAGAAAAGTAGTTGGACTTTAGGTATTACGCAAGCTATTGCGAGAACATCTAAAGCAGAACGTACTGTTTCCGCTCTGCAAAAGAGGCAATTATAAACAAAAAAATAAAGAACATCAAAATCAAATAAATAATATACCTTCCGCTGTAATTCCATTCGTAAGCAAACGCAATAATTTTTAACAGTAATGTGATTCCTCCTAGTTTCAATAGTTGGTCCACCGGAGGCCAATGCGCCCTAAAAGGCATCGATTGCAGCAGAGTGTCAATTTGTTGTTGAATTTCTTCTGAAGATGATTTGCATGCCTAAAAATAGGAAAAGTTGAAATGAAAATTAGTTATTACAAATTAAATATCAATTATGTAAGTGTAAAAATATAATTTCTTTCTTAACCGTTCTTGTGAATAGCTTGAATTTTAATCTTAATTATAGCGGCTTTGTTAATACAATAGAACCTCGATATAACGGACTAAGGCGGGGGAGGGCGTATCCATTAAAGCCAAAAGTCTGTTACAAAAAAAACGTTTTACGAATACATTTTTTTTAATAATAAGGTAGGAATTTTTTAGTAGCCCCAATGGGATGTATAAGCTTCTTAAAGCTTGTCATAACCTCAGGAAGCGTTTCGAAATATAAATTTAGTTCTCTCTAGGCAATAGGTAAGACAAATTTGAAATTTGTCTTACATTTGCAGTAAAGTATAATTGTTTCAATGTAGTTTTCTTTTATAAACATATTTAGGGCCCTTTACTTTAAGCATTGTTAAAAACATCCAAAAACAATCAAAAATGTGTTAAAATGCATAGACAAATGCAATGTTTCAAGTAATGAATAATGGAATCAAGTTATCGTCAATTTGTTTTCTGTTTCGATCGAAAATCTCGAAAAGTATTGCCCCATGCTTCAAAACCAGACAACTTCCTTCATATACAAAAAGTATCTGAATTGCTCCGCAAAACTTTACTAATGTGCTGTATGGAAGCCAATATCTCTTTTTTTATCTTGAATTTTTGTATCTATTTTATAGATTCTCGCATAGATTCGCGAGTATCAACTAGATATTCTTTCGACGGGTTAAAAGAACAATTTGATAGAAATAACTTTCACGTATAGTGAATTAATGACGGAAAAGACACTGTTCGAATCTCGAACTATTCTGTAAATTACGTTTTATACTTTTAGATGTTTTCCTTACCGGCACACCTGTAAAGCGGGTTGCATACACCATTGCTTTTACTATTGGGAAGACAGCGCAGTCGCATGATACAACAGACTCAGAAACATTCTCTCATCGAGCAAGCGTCGTGTATGCACTCCAGCTAGTGCACCTGCATTTCATTTTTCATTATTAAGTTAGTTGTCAAGTTGTTAATGTTTTATTGAAATATACAGTTACTAGTAATTGCAGTCATTGTGCTTTATATCCATTACTGAGGAACCAGCGCGCCAATTCCTACAAATATCATACAGTCACGCACAGACACTATGACGTTTATGTGTCTTCTCCATGCTAGCGCGCCAAGTAAGAAACTCTGCGAACTTTCTGACGACGTAATTCGATTCAAACTTGAACTTAAAATTAAAACTATTAACACTTCAAAAGTGTATCTTAAAACAATAACTACAATCGCACACGGCAAATTGCGTTTGTCGTGTGCGATTCCAATAAATACCGTAAGCTACACTAGCATCATCGTCGGTTACTATTAACACTGGAAATTATTTTGAGAATAACCGCTAAGTTCGTCTTCTCTCAAACAGAACTTGAGCTAAAAACCCACGATTGGCTTGGCGTCTCTTCGATCATTTGCTACCGATAGCTTAATTTTCAACCACGGCCAACTGCGATTCTGATTTTATTTTTAATATTCTTTAATATTCCTACAACAAAATGACATTTCACATAATTTCCTTCTCCTTTAATACATTTGTAGTATAAACTATAATATTCTACTATAGTTCACGATATAGTGTTTAACGAACTGACATTAGTGAGTATCGGTAACCATAAAATATGCATGTTCCCTAAGGACATTCACGTCTCGTTAAAAAAGTAATATTTAATTTAAAAAACTATTTTTACAACCAAATAAACTTATTCTTTATGTGGTTAGCTAAAGAACATAGAGATACGTTATCGTTCCTCTGGGAACGGAAAAAGAAAGCCATAAAAAAGGTATTGGCTACACAATACGCTGTAGAATCATAGAAGACGTAGCTAAAAGATGGCTTTGACAAATATTGTTCGTTCGTCGAAGCGCCAATGGCAGCAACTTTAAGTAGGATATTATTAACATTGCAATACGTAGAGATATATGTATATATCTAATTCACTAACCTTATAACTTGGTTGAGTCGGAACTGTTGACGTAGTTCTTTCGTTAGGCCTAAACTGCGATCGTCTAATTTGCTCTACTTTTGCATACAAATGGGCTTCCAAATACCTCTTGTAGGCAACACAAACGTGTCTAACAATTTGCCTTGCCGCACATTCCGCATCTTCGTTTAAAATCGGTAGACTATCTTCACTAGATAGATTGGGCAATGTAGATATCTGTAAGAAATTATCATACATAAAACTGCAAAAAAACGATTTGATAAATACTCACCACGTTATGCAATTTCCGCAAACCATCTTGTGAGTCAAATTCTTCTAAAATAATTTTAAATTGGAAAGTCAAACCGAAAAACATTGTTGCATGACATCTTCCAGAATCATGAGAACATTCCAGGAGCCACAAGGCGTAACTGAGGGTAGATGTTTTTAAAGAAATTCTATAAATATGTTAATCTTAATTCATACTTACTTAACTAAACGACTAACGATGTATTTAGGAAGCAAACAAACCCGTTCCATAGCTTCTTCACAATACCCCAGGTAATAAAGGCACATTGAAACACCAGTAGCTGCTATAGAAGGTCGAGGTACATCTAATAAAGTCTACAAGACACATTTCTTTATTTACCTTATATTTAATATGGATTATTTAATTGTACTTACCTCTAAACCTCTACAATTAATAAATTCAATTGAGAATTTTTTATGACAAAGTAGTGCGGCTAAATATTTGAGAGCTTCAAATGCAAGTCTAGCTTCTTTGGTTTCTTTGACATTCACGTAAGATAGTACTAATTCCAAAGCTTGATTTTCAAATACGTGGCTCAAAAACTAAAAGGCAAAGCTATAATGAGCCTAATTTTTTAAGTATAGCGAAAAATTTGTTATCTACCTCTTGATATTCACCCATAGGTGTCAAATATCTTAGTATTAAGATCTGACGTGTGGCTAAAGTCGGTGGAAAAATTTGAATACTTCCAATCATAAAACTTTCCAATTCAGCCCATGAGGAATTACTGGTTTCAGAAAATAGTTGGCCAACTAAAACAAAATGGTAAAACGAAACTAAAAAAACAATGAAAAAGACATTACCTTTGCCATTTGGACTTCGAATTGGAGACATACTTAATTTTAACTTTTTTCTAGGTTGCTCATCATTATTCTCTAACTAAAAAGTATAAGTCCAAATTAATAACAATTTGTACATAAACAAAGGTAATTTACTGTATTTGTTTCCATCTGGTCAGTTTCCAATGGTTTCTCTGGACTAAGTAATGTAGATGACCTCAAAGTACTTGATACCCCATTCTCTCTCCCTAATACTTTTATAATTGGTGTTCAGATAGCACAGATATGCGAAAACTATACATACCCCTCCTTACTGAAGTAGATGATGTTTTCGTTGAGTCATTCCGAGGAGCTTTGGCAGAAAAATGTGCAAATGGTCTTGATGCTGATGAGTTTTGTATAAAATCAGAATTTGCTTGTAATCTTCTTAAGCGTTGCAATAATAACGGCACAAGTCTAGCATTTGAATCCCTACAATGACATGTATTGAAAATTAATGTTTATGTTTAAATGAAAGAATTAGAAATGAATACCTAAATCGTGTAGCTATGTCAGGTATTTCCATTGCGGCTGCTAAAAGTCCTGTTGCATAGCTTTGTAGTGGTTCTATAGAGTTTGTGGTCCATTTAATTAATCTAGGTATCAAACTATCCATATCAAGCTAAAACATGAAAAATAATTGTATTTTTCAAAAAAAAAAAAATCAAATTCATACCTGAAATACTACTGATGTTTCTAATCCAGGCATTATATCCAACATTAATCTACATGCTGCTATGTTTAACTGATTAACATCTTTGTTCATTTGATTATTACGACTATAATATGTGTCCCGTAAATAATCAATAACAAACTAAAAATGCAACGATGTACTTTTAATTCATTTGATCATTAAAATTATTATACCTTATTCATAAAATTATCTTTACGAAAGAGCGCTTTTAAAATTTGACCAAGATTGCAATTTGGATCTGTTCGAGAAGGATGTCTCTCGTCGAATGGATCTGGATCTGTTTTTAAATAATTTTCAGTCTCAACTTCAATAATCTCAGCCAACCTATAAAATTGAGTTATACATTTATTGTATCGAATTGAGTATTTATCAAACAACGTACTTCGTTAATGTAGGTACTGGATCGTAATTAGGCTGTGTATGTTCTTCCTCCCACTTGTGAATGAGCATAATTACTTCGGACATTACATCAGAGCTTGTATTCTCCATTTTTTTTGTGTTAATGGAATTCCTGTAAGAAATCAACACACATGGGGGTTACCAAACATAACCTATTTACTTCGTGCGTCTAGCACTATTCGTATCGTCATTACACTATGTTTTATTACAGAAAATTGTACTGTTATTGATTAAACACAGAGAGCACTTTGAGAAATAAGTATATTACATTTATTAAGTAAAAACAACAAATATAATCGTATCCGAACCTGAACGGCAAGCTATGTTTTATTCTTTTCGTCGTCTAATAATTTACTGCTAACTTCATAGCTGAAAATCTGGAAAATTCCACTTCAATCCTTTAGAAATTAAATAAATTATTGTTAAAACACCGTATCATTGAAAAATATACTAAAAATACAATCGGATTAAAGATATTTACAGTTCTTAAAAAATGACTAGACTGCTATTAACGTTCTAATTTCATAATTTGTTGTAACGTAAATATTCATTAATTTGGCATCAATGATAGTATGCAGGTATATTCTGTTCGATCGCGATTTTAATAACCTTGGCTCGGAATTGAATCATAAAAATGTTAAAAACGCGAAAAATAATACAATTACTCGTAAGAAATGCATCTACAACGAAACCTTTAAAAAAGACCAATAAGAGAATGGAAGCTTGGCAAATCCATTCCTATGGAGATCTATCAGAATTACAATTGACTCCAGCAAGGATCCCAATTATACAAAATCCGTCCGATGTTTTGGTACAAGTTGAATCGGCATCAATAAATCCCGTTGACAAAATGATAATTGGTGGATATGGTAGAGAATTGTTGGGGTTTTTAAGAAATTATGAATTAGAATTTCCGTTAACATTAGGAAGAGATTTTTCGGGGGTTGTTATTGGTAAAGGACAAAATGTTAGCAATGAAATCAGAATTGGCGATTCCGTATTTGGCATAATACCACCTCATAGACAAGGAAGTCTTGCCGAAACAGTGCTATGTTCCGAAGAAACTGTATATGCACAATTACCATACAATTTCTATATTACTTTTGAATTTTTATCTTAGGTTTGTCACAGGCCAAATAATGTTACTTCAATTGAAGCTGCATCCCTTGCTTATGCAGCAATGACAGCATGGTCAGCACTATACTTGACTGGGGAATTATTATTTCGATCCGTTAAGCATGCTGTGGTTTTAGTCTTGGGTGCATCTGGAGGTGTTGGTACAGCAGCTGTACAAATTTTAAAAGCCCAAGGTGCTACAGTATGTATTTTCCACTTCTATATTATTTTAAAATTTAGTAAAAATCGTATAGGTAATAGCAACTTGTTCAAATAATGCAGTACCTCTGGTCCAGTCTCTTGGTGCAGATCAAGTCTTTGATTACAGATCACAAGAATATTATCAAAATGTAGCACAAGCTGGCACGTAAGTAATGACTTAAAAAATACTTAAAAAGTGGAACATATTAATTACTCTAGTTATGACATAATATTGGACTGTGCAAAATTTGGCTACCAAAATATCCCAAACAAGTGGAGATATAAACGTTATGTCACATTAAATTCACCTCTATTGTTGAACACAGATGAATATGGATTCTTCGGAGGTTTAATAGTTAGTGCAAAAGATGTTCTTACATCAAATATTCCTAAGATTATAGAGGGTAAAACTGTAAGATGGGGATTCGTAACTCCTCGAAAGGATGGTTTAAATTGTATTGCAAAGTTGATGCAAAAAGGACAAGTAAGCTTTAATATATAACAAAGAATGTGTATAGTAAAAAAAAAAATTGCAGTTAAAACCAGTTATACATAAGGTATTTAAATTTGGAGAAATACCAGCAGCCTTTGAAGCTTTATCCGGTGGTCATTTGAGAGGAAAGGTTGTGATTGATTTTAATTAGGTTTAAATGTAATTTTAAGTTTGCAACTTTTGTAATTAAAGGAAATATTTTTTAGATGTTTTTTTATTCCTAAGGTGAGGGTTGCAATAAGTCTCTTAACAATTAAAACGCGTGATATTGAATATTCAATAACTTGTCGCTAAGATTGACCAGCTTTTGTTGTGTATGTATTACAGATTTGCAAAATGTAAAACTCGTAGAAAAATTAAAACCAGTCAAAGTCAATTGGATGTCGTAGCTGTATTTTTCATCGCCCAATCGGATACGCCGATTTTATCCTATGAACATACGTACGTATCCACTACCAAAACATCTTATGTTCAGAAGACCATGGACATTAAAAGAATTTCGTAAGGTTACTTGTCTTCAGTTTTTAGTAGAAAACATTGGTTCGCGCAACGAACGAGGCGCAACTATAAATATATTCAGTGGCAGTCAGACAGTACTAAAAACTGTTAAGAAGCAGCGAATACAAGCAGCCTTCCGTTGATCCTAACCCCTCTTGTGGTCTCTAAAAGGGCCACAAAGAACAAGCAGTAAGTACATGGGAGGACAATCAAAACGCCTCGTACTGGGAAAGTATCAGTTATTTAAACTGAGATGGCAAAACACTTTCTATGCAAATGTGTTACTGTACATGGTACCAATATCTTGGTAGGTAATTTCTTGCATCTACTGAATAAAGAATCCTCGAGTTGTGCAGAGGTTTATTAAAAGCCTCCAACAATTCTAACACACACAAAGGCATTTCGTTACAACAGCAAAGTATAAACATAATTAGTAACGACACTTGTCATATGAACAATAGTATCGCATTGAACGACATTGTGCTATGTTGTTGGCTGTACGCCAGTGATCTAAGTTGGGTTCTGTTTAATGGAAATCAGTGATGGTTTTCTCATTTGTTTGCTGTTTCTGTTCAGCTGCGGGCTTTTAACAAAGTTTTTTGCGATCTATACTGAGATCGAATTTGGGTCTTGTGAAGATCATTCCAGAATTTGTTCTCGTCAGTTGTGCTGCAATTTTATTAACCGCTATGTTCTTATGTTCTGATACACTAACTATATCGCCCTAGTGACACATGTAAATCGTGTATTTGTATAAAAACTTGTTAAAATAAAATGTTACATTTATTTATTATACATTAGTACAAAACGAAGCTTTACAGAAATTAAAATAAAGAAAATCGTATACATCATCCACATCTTAATTTAACTCCTTCATATATTGCTCTCAGCCATATACCCACAGCATGCGCCCCAGGATCCGGATATTTTCTTGGTGATTGCTTAGTTTTTTGAGCACTTTCCTCTGCAGCTACAACTCCATCTCCAAACGCTTCCAGATCGCCTTGACCATTTGCTAAAGATTCTTCCATCACGTCCGCGCATGCGCGTAACGGTTCATACATTGTATTTTCACCGTCTTTGGATTTCGCATATCTGTAAAAACAATTAATGCAAGTTGCTGATTATTTTCCAATATTACATGAATTTCGAGAGAAACTTACGTCGCCATTGCGTTAACCGCTCTCTTTAAAGCGTACAACCAAAGCCAAGCATTGACAATTTGACTTTCAGGAAATGATAGGAATTCTTTAGCAGCGGCTTCTAGCATAATGCTGTATATACAGCCCAGAGTTCCACCCATGCTTTTCTCCATCAACCTGCTCAAGGATAATAAGAAGACGAATGGATACGCTAAATTAACATTGTGCCTCGCCATTTCAGCATTTAAGGTCTCCATGCCTCTCCTAAGCCTACTGCCTGTATCGCCATCACCGGTTTCTGCATCCATAATGTTCAATTGTTTTTCGCATGATATTAACGCATCGCATGCGAATTGGGTTACCAAAAGCAACGTATTCATTTCTCTTGTACCAAATCTCGGTCCCCGCATTTCAATTACCTTTAAAGAAACAAATACGTTTTTTAAATTTCCGTAAAAGGATCTTAGTTAATTTCATAAATGAAATCGGAAGCGGACACAGTCACCATTTAAAAACATTAATACCACACCTTACACTTATATCTTTGATTAGCTGTAATGAGATACCTCTGAATCCTGATATTTGCTTTTGACGATAACAGCGCTATCTTCTTTTGAGGTACAATTGACCAATGGGGACGGCCAACAAGAAGCTTCACACGGTCTATCAAGCCATTCTAAAACTTCCAATTTTCGAATTTTCATTATAGTCACGGTAAACCCATACATATCTAAAGACGTCAAGAAACGATCACAGAACATTCTTGTAACAGTAATGTGATTGCGTTTTAAATATCTGAGCAATTCCTTGGTAAAAATGTATTCCTCCATTTTAGACGTAACGCCCAAATTATTAATTAGTAATACAATAGGAACATCCGGTTCTAACTGCAACCTATGTTCAATGTTTTCGTTCGTCATTTGCTCAAATATCATCCGGCAAATATGTTCGACCGCAGTTATCGACATTTTCATAGGACCTCTTTCTCCATGAAGTCCGGCTCCTATCTCCATTTCGGTTCTGGCAAAAATTGTCTTACACGACTCACAGACGCCCTTCTCCGTTGACGAACACGGTTTAACCGATAAAAGCAAGGAGAAAATATCATCTTTTAGCTTGTCACATTCGTCGTAAACCTCCGACAAACTTAAACCTTGTTGGGACATACCGCCGGCTATTTTTTGTAAAAGGAGCGCTCCACAAAGACCGCGTCCTTCTTTTGGCTTAAAACTGACGCAATCATCAGATACGATGATCATTTTTACGTGAATACCTTCATTCATCGCTCGCTCTACAGCTAGACCAAAATTTAATTTGTCGCTGGAATTGTTTGGAATTATAATTAGAACCCCTGAGCTTTGCTCATTCGTCAACTCGTGGATAGTGCGCAGAATTTCAGAAGCAGGTGCGCAAGTGTATATATCGCCTGCAAGTATAAAGAGTTTGTTTATTTGCAACCATATTTCAACAAGAGAAGGTAGTTAGGTATTAGAACTACCTTGTACGGCTGCTGTTAACATTCCTTTTCCAACGAAACCAGCGAACGCGGGTTCGTGCCCAGAACCTCCACCGGAAATTATTTTAACTTCTTGCATCTCATTGTAATCATGTCTGACGACAACTTTACCAAAATCCAGCAAACTCACATTGGCATTAGCAGCAACGAGACCGAGTAAAGCTTCTATAGTTACTGTGGAAGGATTATTGATGAATCTTTGCGATTGCGAAACGAGATTCGCCATTATTAAAGTTATTATATTTTGTTAACCTAGGGAAAACAATGTTTAACACTATTAATACTTTAAAAGAGTTACTATTAAAGTTTACTGAAATTTTGACTTCCTAATTCGAGAAATGACCTTCAAATACTTATCATTTTAACATTTTGAAATGAATGACTTTGACATTAAATATTTTTAAATAAATACCATGTTTATTTGTGCTTTCTTGCGGTACTTTATGACAAAGCCTTGTATCTACAAGGTCAGGAAAATAATTTCCGTACGAATCGAGGTGAAGTGAGCGAGACAGATATTATTACGTAGCAGGCACGGATATCTTCCATCTTGCTCGTCTCACCTCGTTTTGTTCGGGTTTATACCCTGATCGTACATAAATCACATGAAATAAAAATAACGTTTAAATGTAAATTCAATTTTAAATTTTGATTTATTTTATTTATTATCCGCAGAATATTTCTTTTGTTCAACAAAAAAATACAAAATTCCCTTAAGCCCACAAAATGCAAATGTAAATCAACAGTAATAAGAATAGGTTATTAGATTGTAGTTTACGTGAAATTAAAAACTACAAGTCAAATATATTCTATTACAATCTAAAAATATATTAGCGTATAAGTGATTTGTGCCCTAAAATATAATAAAGAAGCTTACTTCATTTTAAAAATATACAGATAAGAAAATAAATTCCTACATGTTTGTTCGTTGTGGAATAATCCACTTGGGTTCACTGATTGACAGATCGACTCAACTCTACTTTGAAGTACTTCAAGTTAAAGGTACGTAAAAAAAAATAATCAACTTGTTGTATAATATAAAGGCAATACCTTAATTACTCGATACTAATTGCACTTCTAGCACAAATAGTAAAACAAATTGATACTATGAGTGATCACAGTACAACAACTAAAGATTGGACATCAGATGAAATTGAGTTGCTAATAACCTTGGTAAAGCAAAATCCGGAAATTTATGATCAGACAAAACCAGGATATTTGAATATGGGGATTTTAGATAATTGTTGGCAAACAATTGCAAACACCATACAGACCAAAGATGGTAAGTCATGTTTTTGAAGCATACACATTAATTGTTGCTACTTCGAAGTAAACACTTAGTAGTTATTTTGCTTTTAGTGCAAGCATGTAAAAATAAGTGGCAGATTCTAAGAGGTTGTTATAGGACACGAAGAAGTGGCGGTAAGGGTAGTAAAAAATGGCCATATTACGATACTTTATCTTTTCTCGATAGTTACATAGGACAAAGGAAAAGGTAAAAATACTCTAATAAGTAAAGCAAATTATATTGATGTGTAAATGTATTTCTAGTTTAATAAAACTAACACCCGGAAATGATAATGCATACTTTGAAACTGTGATACTCGATCCAAATTTGGATTACGAAGAATCATCATTTACAATAGAAGAAAACGATTCCATGCTTGAATCAACATCAGTGGCAGACAGTTCTACTCATGATAGTAAAAGAAGTATTTCACCCAATGAGATAGAAGCTATATCGAATTATTTTAAAAGTAAAAAATCTAAATCTTCAATACACTTATTTTTGCAAAGTATGGAAGAAGATATAGCTAAGTTGTCTCCAAAGGGATTAAGGGATTTTAAACGAGAAATGTTGGCAACACTAGATAAATACCTAGAGGCTGAAGGGAAGGATAAAATTTAAGTGAAAATGTAAAGAAATATTTTCATTGTTTAGTAAAATGAAAAAAAAAAGTAATTTTACTGCCGTAACTACTGTGTTCATACAAGAGGGTGCAATAACAGTAAGTACTTCTACGCAAAAAATATTTGCATTTATTATATTAAATTAATGTTACAGAAGTAAAGAATTCCATATACATTTCATGATCAACTCTTGAAAATATGTCATATACAAATGAATAAATTAAAAAGTCCACAAATGTTAAAAAAAATATATTACAAGTTTGCAATTTCATATTTAAATTACTATGATAACTCAAAACCAGCTTGTTGTTCGATTGCGGATATTAACTTGTTCCTAAGTAATTCTTCTTCCCGTATAACAGGTATTTTAAGTAGATTCAAACAAGTACTTGCTGTAGGCATCCTATCTTCAGACCCAGAAGATTGAATGCAAAACGAAGGATTTAATTCCTGTAATTTTAATTTTACGTAGTTAGAAAATACATATTTGTATTTTTGCAAAGTATTTGAGACTACCTTAAACCCTAACAGAGGAGGTCTTGAACAGCTAGTAACAAATTTTAGTAATTGCTTCTTTTGTGAGTCTGTAAACTTTTCTACGATCTTCCAGAATAAAATAATAGTTGGATGAGCACCGTTGAATTCCCCTAGAATGACGAGATTCAAATAATAGCTTATTTTTTAGTTTCACTGTTTCTATCACTTTGCGCTACAACGCATACCCATGCGTAATAGCGATCTTAGACTTTGTCATTAGGTAGGACATGCTTTTGATATTTGAAGACTAAAAAAGAAGACCTAAACATTTTCGAGGAAACTGTGATCTCGCAGTTTCTAAAGGAACTGAAGGTTTCCAAAATATGTTAAATTTTAAAATTACAAACAGGTTCTATATAATTAGCAGTGGAAAAAGCCGACGCAACGAAATTTACATTTACCGAATTATTGCATTGTAGCGCAAAATGCACAAAGAAACCTATTCGAAATGTGAAAGTGCAATACCTTCATAAACTGTATTACTTTTCATATCTTCTATATTTATTTCTTCCATATCACCACATATTATAACTTGTAATTCGTTATGATTAAATAGCTTCAACCATAAAATAGGGACAACACTGTTCAAACCCTCTCTAAAGGCAGCACACTGTCGTTTTATCTGAGCGTTTAATTTTAAATCAGCGAGTCTATGTATGTATTCTAATCTGTTATCGTTGGTCACTGGAATGTTACTACCATTTGGCTTCAATTCTACCACCTTAAAAATGTATAAGATATACATTAAAAATAGTTTTTTTTGTAATTGATATTTCTTACCCTAGTTTCGCCTAGATCATTAATTACTAACGTAAAATCTAAACCGAGATCTTGAACATCACCATTGTAATCTCGTAGGTAAAGAAGGTTTCTATAAAGCACTGGATCCAAAGATTTTAAGTAATGCGCACTAGCTCTATCTATTAATAGCTTCGCTAAAAAGAACTCTGCCAGTGGTAAATCGACTAAAATACTCTCGAAAAGTGCCTAGAGGTGTAAGCATTATTAAAAAAAAGGAAAAACATTATTATTATTATTATTATTATTATTATTATTATTATTACCTTCCCCAGTAGTCTTCCTATGAAGTAATAATGATCTGAAAAATTGTCCATTATCAATTGCACATTTGGATTGGGGTAAAGGCAATTATCAGCTGTTAACAGGAAGAACCCACGATTGGGGTCAAATGCAGTTTTCAGTACTTCGTTTATGAATTCTTTGAATAATCCTCCACCATCAATTCCCGCTTCCTCTAAACCCACATTATTTATAAATTGGATTCTTAATCTCCGCCTCATATCAGATTCTGTAAGAGCAACATTTAGGTGTTGCAAAACTATAAAATTCTTCAATTATAATACCATTTCTATGCGATAACTTTTCAAAAGCATCTTCATATAAATGCGTCCTTCTCACAGTGATAGTATTATCAGCAATAAAATCATGCCGTAATCTTTCATCTTCACTGATACTAGTGTAACATAAATGCCTTAAAAGCAATACTCTCGTATTGAACTCAATAAGGAAGGGGAGTTGTTGAAGAACAGCCAACGAACGTTGCTCTATCGTTGAAAGAGGTGATAGGTGCTCATCTTCAATAATAAATAGAATTAACAAAGGTTGTAATAAAAAAATAATTACTATAATACCATTATTTTCTGGAACTACTCCGTAAAATGGTCTTACGCTATGTGATAAATAATTTCTCTGAAGCATGGTAATTGTTCGCGCATCCTGGGCGATATATATTTTCTTTTTTGTCCAAAAATCGATTTTGCAAAATTTCTTTCGTAAATCTAACATGTATAACATCTTCACAGCATTTAAGCAACTATAGTACAAAAGAATTAATTCAGGACTAGATGAGATCTAAAAGCAGTAAAGGCAAATATTAATTAACAAAAGACAACATACACCAATGGAGTCCCCAACATTTTAATAATTCTTACAATAGATGACAATACTTGTTAAACAAAAACCTTTTAAAAAAATACTTACATAAATTGCATAATTGCAGAATTACAAGCTAATAAATTTGAATTCGCAATAGACGAATCTGTGGCGTGATTTCAGTTTATCATATCATCGCTGTTACTTACTGCTAACTTAATATTTGCCCTAGTTCCTGTGAGATTCGTGTGAATATTTTCTTTTAAATTGATTTTTATTTAACGGCCAATGTCATCCATCAGAATTATTTAAATGTTTGGAATACATCCTGCATATCTACTATTTAACAAGAACTACTTACACTATTGTAACGACACATAGGGAATGCTAAGTCGATCAAATTTAAAGCTACGTTTTTTAGTAGTTCTGACATGGAGCATAATTCGTTTGAAGTAAATGTACCACTGGTATCCGTTGATTCTACAAGGAAAATAAGATGTACACAGTGTCTCGCATAACGTCCGCATCATATGGACAAAATGTTCATTAATGAATACAGGAAGACGTTGATTTTGTTATTTCTTTTTGTGTAAAAAGTGAAGCACAATCATGTGCTTTTAACAATCAAATTTAACATTTTCTTATAAAAATTACAAAATATATAAATTTTCAATTTTTGTAGTGTCAAAGGGATAAAGTTTTTTTTTTTCCAATGTGTCTGATTATATAATATATTGTATATATATATATATATATATATATTGACTTAGTCTTAGTCGTAGTGAACTAGGTCGTAAAGCCCCTTCGCTCCTTTGTTCTCGATAGCATTTGTTAAATCACGGTCACGGAAATGTGCAAAAAATTCGAAACGTGTTATTTTTCCGCAACACTTATTTGCAACAACTTATTTAGTATTAGTTCATTTTAAGCACGACACAAGTAAAACAACATTCATTGTTTATACCAAATGTTATTAATTTTACAATCTAAAAGTGCTACAAACTATATTAATAATTGTTTTTAACTAAAAAAATCATGCCGAAAGGTTTTCCAATAGGAACTAAATTAAAGGCAAAAGTAGTTGGTGCGTATTTGAAAAATGAAAGACATTGTTACAATGTATCAAAAATAATAGAAAAAACTTTAATGAGAGGGGATACCTAGAGAATATTTCTAAACGCGGGCGTCCCAGAGGAGCATTTGTTATTACCGATAGACTTATAGTGCGTACCACTACAAATCATGCATAGAAGTGTGTAAAACAAATAAAAGCTGTTATCCATACTTTAAATAACAGTCACAGAACTGAAAAGACGAATACTAGAAGCATGAGTACCAGCAAAGGAACCGCTTATTAGTAAGAACCTATTTGATCTATTTGAATCAGACGACATATAAGGCGATCAATTAATGAGGTACAATCCAAAAAACAAGAGCTACTATGAAGCACGATGGTGGCGTTGTTCTTCTTTGGGAATGTTTCGCATACGCTATGGGACCTCTACCTTTCATTGAAAGCATCATACTCCATCGATCCAAAACATTCCTGAATGTTGGTTCGGGCAAAATAATACGTACATCATGAGATGCCTAGTCTAATCTCTCGACTTAAATCTTCATAGGACATAGAAAAATATTGAATTATTAGCGTGAATACCCGAAAATGTGCTGAAGTGCTAAAAAGAATGGCTTCGCAGCTAATAATTCCATTGGAAAATTTAAAGCAATAATTTGTTCCATTGGTAGAAGAGTAACAACCGGTTTAGAGCAATATGGCTCACTGACAAAAGCTAATGTTTACAAATACAACGTTATGTATAATAACTAGAGTGAGGACGTTCGGTGCAGTTTGCTAGCGAGTGCTAGTCAGCCAAGTGTCGATCTGGTATATGCAGTAGCGTAGATAAATTAAAAGTTATATTTTGTTAATCGTCAAGTACGTTTTCGATGCGATTGTAATAGGAATTCACTATGATATATTTTTCTAAATTGTTCGTTGTAAATTGATTTCGTTGGCCAGTACTGCCGTCGCCCTCTGCCTCTCCTACATAGTGAGTTATACACATGCGAGACTTGACCTGTCACCGAACGTAACGCCAATGACAAACTGCACGCAACGTCGCCACTCTAATAATAACTGATGTGCATAACCTCCCCCAATAAGACATGGTAAGTAAAATCGTTCGGCGCAGGAAAAATACATTTCATTGACACTGCTAGATCCAGAATTTTCGAACTACAAGAACAAGCTCAGACGATGCTCTAGTGCAGTCTAATGGAATACGCTGTATGTATTAGTTAATATTTTGAGACTTTACATACTTATTATTATTAATTCGTTTTTAGAAGATTTATGTTTGTTGCTTTACTTTTGACGCATTAACCACTGTACAATGAAAATAGTAGCAGTAGTATTTTTTAATAAGAATCATTTTCATCTATTTTCTCTAAATGTACATGTGTACGAGGCACATTTTTGCCCGATACTGTATAAGCCTACTGTTTGATTGTGTACAACAAACCTGAATCTGTTAATGTTTGTGTATAAAATGTAAACATGTTGCAGAATACAGAAATTAACGTATGGATCCTCTGCCATGGACATAAAATACCCCTATTTGTTGAAAAGATATTTGATTCCTCCTTCTTAATTGCCACCCATAATTTATTTAAAAAAGTTCCTCTCAGGGCTAACATATACACTAGCCTAGAACATATTAAAATTATTATTTTAAATATTAGTATAAATTTATGTGAGACTAACATGAATTTCCTGATGGAATCCTTGTAAACCAATAGTAAATTATGACAAAAATTAGTCAAGGCATCTAATATCTCCTCATCATCCACATGCTCATCAAAATAATGTAATATCTTTTTTACTCTATCTGGATTATTGAGTAGTAATAGATAATCTTGTAAAGAAACATGTTCGTCAGATACTTCCATATCTTCAGTATCGCTATCTACAGAGAGATCAATAATAGAGCTAGCCATGTGATGTAGATTATTGCTATCTTGCGATAATACCAGTATGGTATATTTCGTTTGTTCTGTTGAGGAAAAAATATTTGAATGCTAAACGAATATCCCAATCAAGAAAAACTCACCATAATTATGTGGTTCTAACGCCAGTACGCAGTACAATAAACTATTTGTATCAGTACCGTATTTGTTACTAATACTATTCAAATATAGAATCAAATCGTTATATGGGAAATTAAGGAGGCACAATTGAGGGATGACGACATTCTTGATTTTTGGCGTGATGTGTGGTTGTAGGAAATTATTACAGAATTCAGATAGGACATTTTCTTTTGCACTGCCCAAAGAATTATAATATTCAAAAGATCGTATTAGTAGCTTCAAAATGATGTCTATATCTACACTTGAATCGTCTAGATAATGTCGCAGATATCTAAAGTAACCTACAAATAAATAAATAAATAAAATTAAGTTATTTTATAACTAATGTTTTGGATAAGCCAGAAATATAGTTCTGTCAACTATTATTAATTATGGTAAACAACACACATCTTGTTTACCATACTACGCCACAGTCCTTGCTATCATTATTATTAATTATTCTTGGCAGCTGGTATAAAAGAGCATCATAGAACTATAATTCCATAGCTTATGAATACAGAGTGTTTCAGGAGGAATAGTAAATATTTCAGGCGGTGACAGTATAAACTATTTCAAATAAAAATGTTCATATAAACATGTGTTCAAATCTTAATAGGATAGAATTATTTATGAGTTCCTAACCGCTACCAGATTCGAGTATTTACTAATGCTTTCACTATCACCGTCATATTTCTTTTGAACATACAAAAGAAGAAAATTTCGATGAAGTAGTACTCCGTAGAACCTAGTTCTTCACCAAACATAGGAAGGATTTCGATATGTACGAGTGCTGTACATGCAAGAGTATGCCGAACATTACGTATGCATAGTCTTTATCCTTATCATTTACAGTGATTTCAGTACTTTTACACAGGAAACGGAAAGGAATAACTGCCGAGTTATCTCATTAATATTATTCATTGATGAAGCTTCTTTCGCTCGTGATGGTACCAATAACAATAGTAACTCACATTAGTGGTCCAATGCCATTGTAGAGAATACATGTATGTATATATGTATTTGGTTCCATTGGAAGAACCCAGTATTACTTTTACTAGGAAAACTGCTAGAAAGGATGTTAACATTGGCATTTATAATGAGCCGCAAATGAGGATTATAAAGATACTTTTATTTCTTTGAGCGTTCACTATAAATTTGTATTTAACATAACAGTGTTCTTCGGGAAAGTTGGCGTGTAATCTGCCTAGAAATCAGAGAAAGTGTTTAATAGTTGCGAACGATTTTTTTAATTGTCAATGGTGTGGTTAATCATGCCAAAAACGCGTGAATTAAGTGTTGGAGAAATAACTCAAATCGCTCTATTACGTACAGAAGGGTATTCTCAAGTGGCAATCGCTAAAAAAAAAATTGTACAAGGAATGCTGTTCAATACATTCTGAAACATTACGAAGATACCGGAAATTATGAAAACATACCCAAAACAGAATGAAAACGACACACAAGCGCAAGGGATGATCGAGCTTTAGAAAGAATGATCGGATTCTGCAAGACCGCCGAAAATTGTCTAAAGAATTAAGTAGAATCAAAGTCTGCAAGCACTGACAGACGACGTTTAAAGGTGGCTTCCTTACATGGCCGCATCGCTTGTCAGGGGCCGTATCTTACGGAGGCACAGAAAAAATTGACTCGCGAACTGGACTATTGTTAATTTTTTCGGATGAACCAAACATGGAGGTATGTTTCTTAATATGATTAGGCTGCATGTTATGTAGGTCAATAATTTACACACTTCTTCAAACATAAAACATAAATTTCATTGTTTTTACTGTCCTTTTGGGCAGGCTGCTTAGTCCCCATTGAAAAGCGCGGGGCGAAAGCATCATGCTATACGTATGTCCACGCGAAATTGTTTTATGCGAGAGACGAATGAACAGCAATCGCTATACCTCGATGTTACAAAAGGTGTTGGAACTGTCCACGGTTAAACTTTCCGAAAATCATGTCGATGCTTACTACTACCAACAAGACAACGTTCCCTACCAACCTACCCAAGCAACAAAGCGCCGATTTACCGATAATTAATTCAATTTGCTGGATTGGCCGGCACAGTCTACCGACTTGTCACCCATCGAGCATCTATGGTACGTACTCAAAGAAATATTGGCTGTTACCACGGCAGAAAATTCTGGAAGAATGGAATTTTATTACCGCAAGTATGCTACGATTTAGTTGATACAATGCCGAAACCCATAAAATCTAATAAAAGCACGCAGTAGTTCGACAAAATACTAAATTTATGATTAAAAAACTGTTCTTAGTGAGTATCTATATGTTGCTTTATATCAGTCCCCGCGTTCTGTTTTATATAAAATTAGAGGGTGCCAAATACATATGCACATAGCTGTAATTATTAACAACGGTTCTTTGTAAGTATGTGGTGTGGCAGATAGTGCAGATCAGTTGATCGGTATCGCTGTTATCACACTGTCTTACAGGGCTCACTTTTCTAGACTTTCTTGGAAACGACCGTCCACTATTGTAGAAAGATTCTATCGACTGCAAAAATGAGTATGTTCAGGACTCCATCATGCCTGCATGATTAGCATATTCTAACCATTGGGTGACATCTAAATTTGACATTTCTTGAAGAATGGATCAGCCAAAATAGTCACATTCTCATCTTAACTTTGACCTTAATTACTCATGTGTTTTGTGTTATTTAAATAGTTCATAAATGCAGTCAATAAGTCATTCGCTTTTGTTTAACATTTTCTGTAAGTCTTCTTATGGGTAACATTCAAACAACTATGTCCCTTTAACTATTAAGAATGGATTAGATATTTATATGAACTTTTTTATTCAAAATAGCCATATTACCACCTCCTAAAATATTTACTATTCATCTTAGAACACCCTGTCTATTCTCATATTCACGTTTCATAAGAAAAAGATAACATAAATGGTATAAAATTACCTTTATTATTTATGTACCCAAAATTATTAACTTGCATAAATTCTCCAAAACAGCTTATTGCTGTGTTTCCAATATTTGAGTTTTCAAAATTCTCCAAACATATCACCAGAAATCGTTTTATCAACCAATTTATAGACACATCTGTCTTCATTTTTAATAGAATATATTCTTTCTTTGATATTAGTGTGCATCCAATATGTATCTTTAAAAATTATGAATTAAGTGACCATAAGATTATTTGTATGTGCTATGTAATACATACAAATCTTTCTCTATCAATTTTGGTTTCGTAAAAAAACAAAAATTTTCCAAGCTGGCTAGCGACATTTTGAAAATCTCCTTGATCAAATAATAGCCTTTCTTCCTGCTTCTTGTATTTTCTCGTTAAATAACTACGTATATAAGATTGGAGTGTCAACGCACTTTGTAATCTCATTCGTTCGGCCTGTCAACTTTATATTAATACAAAAAAGAAATATTATTTCCACTAAGTTTACCTGTCTCTTTTGCCTTTCCTCGTGAGCTCTTTTTATTAGAACATCTCTAGTTTGTTTTTTACTCGCACCGGATAGGTTTTGTTCTGGTTTTGGTCTATAATTACCTTCGAAACTATATGACATCTTGAAGGCTAAATATATTAAATATGAAGAATTAATATGTATTTTATAAGCGATACTTATGAAGACTTACCCATTTTGTATCTGCTGAAAGAAATAAATTCACAAATTAATTTTGATTATTTAAGAAAAATCGATTGCAATTGCTTGTATGTATTGCTCACACAACGTGACATATGACATTTAAGAAACTAAACATATGTTACCAACCTTCCAACCTATGAAAAATTTCTGAAAAAAAACGGGTATATGCAAGAGACAATTAAGTAATTATTTATAGAACGGCACTAGCGCTTTCATCCAGGAGGGATATAGGTTTGTTGGGGAAATTGCAAATATTCTGTGTAAAGTAATTATAATTAAATATAAATTTATGTCTAATCTCAATGATTACAAAAAGCAACCGTTTAAAATTGGCGCTTAAATATTTTATTAGCGCGAACTTTAAATCTGTGGACATTTGATAATTATAACCAAATGCGTGGTTTTGATCCTTATGAGTAACAATTGTCTCTAATCACCGAGAAGTGAACACGCATTTTTTTACTTAAATAACCAGTTCTATTATTTCCAGAAATACTTACCGTTACTGCTGAAACACCTCGTATAATTAATATAAAATAACTGAAATATACATATAGTAATATTTCTATTTCTAAATCCGTGTTCAATAAAAATTATTTGCGCTTTTAATAATATATATTCTTATTTCACATACAACTTAAAATTAACTATTTAATTTCACATTTTAGTATATACAAAATTACTCAACTGCTTTTACAAGAGCCTCTCCAACCTCAACAGCAATTGCTGCTTCAGCCTTAGCCTGAAATATAAAAAAATTATAGCTAAATTAAAACTTATTTCATAATTACATACCTCATCTGTCGATGCCGATGATAATTCACTTTGCGCTTTACTTAGAACATCCCTAGCTGCAGAAGAATCTAATTGGTCAACAGGAACTGCTTCTTCAGCAATTATTTGAACAGATGAATCATCATTAATTGTAACAGTTCCGCTTGACACGAAGATTTTTTTAACGGCGCCTTCATTTTCAAATACGGAGACTACACCAGGTTTCAAAACTGCTAAGGTCGGAACGTGTTTTGGGAGAATACCAAAACTTCCAGAGAAGGATGGTACATCTACTTGTTTCACTGATACGGAATCATAAAATACCTGTAAACCATACTATTTACCAAAGCTTAAAGAATTGTATCTGTTATGTACCTGATTTCCAGCCGCAAATATTAATTTCATTTCATCTGCGTATCCCCTGCTAATGACATTTCCTAATGTTTGACGAGAAAGTAAACGTGAGAAGGAACGAATAGTGGCCATTATAATCTGAAATTAAAAATTTCGTTTATCTATCGATCTGTTACGTATAACCTTAAATATTACATAATATAAAATGCATCTAAAAAACACAAAAACGCGTTATTTTATAAAAGAAAAATAGCAGCGAGCATTGACTTGATAGTAATTCAATTACTTTACCTTTTTATATGAGAAACAAGAATATCTTATTTTATATCCAATTTGATTGAGAATGACCTGACCGGCAGTGGCTTTGAATTTTTTAAGTTAGCGATCCATAGGTTATTTGAAAGCGGCAAATTTAAGCTATTCAAATTATAATCACAATTTTATTTTATTTATTGAAATAATGTTACGGAAATAATATTACAAGATTCATGAGTATCGGATATACTATATATAAATTGTTTAAAGTAAATATTTATCCATTTTGCTTATATCTTTATTATCATGATTAAAGTTTTGCTCTTGATATATTTTTGTAAATTTCTTGTTTCACATAAAAAACCAATGCATGATTACTTTAGTTGTATTAATAACGTATTTAGACTATGAGACTCATCAAGTAGCATAACATAACCTATCCCTCCAAGCAGTTGATTTTCCAAAATTATTGCAGATATGAGTTCAATATCCGTCTTTACGAAAATACCAAATTTGCTTAAAGAATTAAGATTCTATCTGCCAACAGTTCAATTCTACGAAGTAACATCAGGTATAATTCGTTATATTCATAAATAATTTAAATCATACAACAATCTCACATATTCGTGTAGGTTCAAATTAAACATGTATTACATTTTTAGATAAAGATAAAAAATTGAAAGATTCAGAGATAATTGTTGCTGATTTTGATTTGTTGATACCTATAATATATGATTTGCCAAAAACTAAATGGGTGCAAGGGACTTGGGCTGGTGTTGATAAATTAATGCCTTCAATTAAGCAGGACACACCATTTCCTTTTATAATCACTAGATATTCTGGTCAACATTTTGGAAGGATAATGGCTGAATATGTATTAAGTCAAATTGTTCTACATGAAAGAGATTTTCTGAAAGTTTTTCAAAATCAGATATCTGGGATTTGGAATATGGATGGGAAAATTGGTGACTACAGGGTTATTTCAGATTTAAATGTTGGTATAATGGGGTTGGGACAGATGGGAACGTGGAGTATGGCGCCGCATTTGAAATTATTATACATTTTTGCTTTATTTTTTTTAATTCCAGTTGCAGAAATTCTTCACAAACTAGGTGCAACAATATTTGGTTTCGGCCGTAGACCTAATTTGAATCATGACACCCAAAAATTTGTTCAACAGTATTATACTACGGCGAAATTGGAGGATTTTCTGAGAAACTGCGATTATCTGGTAAACGTTTTACCGAGTACTGAAGAAACAAGAGGCTTATTGAATGGTGGCGTATTACAATATTGCAAGGGTGAGTCCTAGATTTTGAAAGTATATATCTCTCTTAATTTCTAAAAAAAGACAGGCGAGCAATTTTCATTAATGTTGGAAGGGGAAGTATAATTAATGACGACGATTTAATAGAAGCCATAAATATGCAGTGGTTATCTGCGGCTATTTTAGATGTATTTAACACAGAGCCTTTAGCAGAAAATAGTCCGCTGTGGTCAATGCCGCAAGTATGTAATAGAATTTTGTAATTTGTAAATTAATGGTATAATGTTCTTAAGGTAAGAATCACGCCCCATGTATCAGCCGTCAGTATTGCAAGGCATATAGCAGAACAAGTTAGAGATAACTACGAGCTATATATTAATAACAAGCCTATCTCTACGATTTTGGATATATCTAAGGGTTACTAGATGCTTTGTAGATACATTTTCAAGCAGCATAGCTTGGAGCGCTATGGGTTTTACTCACTGTACCAAAGTAGTAAAAATAGATGATATTACGATTTTTTGCTAAGTATCATAATAAAACAAGTTATTGTATGTATATGTTTTTATTTATTTTGTTGAACAAAACACACAAAAAAGGCATTAATGTGGTAGCTTTGTTTTTAAATAAGCATAATTGTACAGAAAATCAATAAGTAGAAAATGTGCGAGTTATTTTATAAAATCTGGTATATATAAAAAAAAGTAAAAATCAGATGAGATATTAAGCAAAAAAAATAACGAGAACACTACAAACGTTAGGCTGATACCAACCAATGCGAATTTAAAAGCTATGTATCTAATAGAAAATAATATTGGTGTGGGAACGTTAGGTGGTACCGCCTACCATGTAATGCATAAGATGTTCTCTTCTCTGTTAAATACGTATCTAGCAATTAAGTTGGATTTGGTTGATAACCGGTATGTAATAAAAAAAGTTATTAAATCAGGAAAAATATATCAAGATGCGAATTAAATTAATCTAGATAAAAATTAATTACCTATTCCGCCTTTCATCTTTAACTACACTGCACTACCTGCTTTAAAATTTGATGGATATCTTGAAATTTGAATTGCTTTTAATAGCTCTTAATTGTGTTATTTTTTCGTATCAACAGAGCAACTAATCTGAATAATTATTTTCTACCAATGGAATGAGCTATGTTGACCATCGACCCAGTTTCGAACACCTTTACGCGATAAAAGTGATGAATGTTAACAGAAAGAGAAAGTGTGGTGTATATTAATACAAATGTAATTTTTTACCCAAAAAAGCATATTTTTAATTACAACAGCTATGGATGCAAATTTTGGTAATAATTAAAGTAATAAAGAATATAAAAAGAAAGTATCACAAGCCATTAATACCACGTAAATAATTTTCGTCGCCTTTTATTTCTATTTACTTTACACTAAATATACCGGGTGTTAGAAAATGTACGAAAAATATTTAATATATCGATTTAATCGATGGCGAAATGAGTTTTAAAAATAATTTATGCAAAAAACTGTTTGGATTGAAGAATTCCAAAAAAAAGTACGTTTTTGCTAATTTTATGTGAAGATGTCATTGAATTATTGCATTTAGGGCATTAAGCTACATTTACAACACAATTCGCAATGAAATAGTGTTGTTTCGGTAGAAATGGAGCACAAATTTGAAATACCTACATCTGGTAATTTAAATCAAACCGTTGGTTGTCAGCACCACTACTGTTCTCATATGTTAAACAATGTTTTTATGAATGAATTAATATTTATAAACAAGTTTATTATGCACTAATTGCGCAAGTGCTACTCCACCTCAGCTCTCCTTTGAAATGAACGTATGAAAGTCGTGGTTCCAAATTCCAAATATTACTTTAAATTCGTCAGTGGCTGTATATTTAATCCGAATCTAATAATTGTTGCTTTTAGCTATATAATAATAATAATAATAATAGTAACATTTACCTTAAACTGAATAAGAATGCAAATTGTATATGCAAAATAAATGTCAAATGAGAAATAATCATACAATAATAGATGGCAGAAGTCATTAAATTTATCAATAAATAATTTGAAACAAGTTATCAAGCATACAATATCTTATATTGATTTTTCCCTATTTTATAACTGACAATTTGACATTAAGCCTCTTCAAATACGAATTTGATTTTTTAAAATAATAAATCTATGTAATAATGTGTAAAAATGGATGATGTGAGAGTGTTAGTGGAAAAATTGTAATTATTAATTGTGATGTACAATAAAGTTTAAATACAAATTTATACCAAATTGCATATGCATGATATTGCTTCAGATGATACTTGTTTTCTTCTTACATCCTATACGATGACTTTTCTATCTTATTCTTATAAACTTTGGGTTGATAAATTTCCCAAGATTAAACAACTTCGTGCCTAGATAAGCAAATGCCGGCAGTGCTGGTGCATTTGAGTAACTATTATCATAAGAATGCAGATTTTGTGCGACGAAGTTTCATTTTTCGCTGTGTCACGGATTGCACGGACGTATAACACTAATTCGTATTTTTCTTAATGATATTAATAAAAATTATTAGTTATTATACTTTGCTTATTGTATGTATAATATAATAATATTCTAGTGATTATAAGTAATATAACTGTAGCAAATATTAAAAAACTTCATGCATAACTTTTAAATATTCCCGACATCAATTTAGTAGATCTCACATTTTGGGACTTGTTATGTGCAGGTTAAATAAAACTAAAAGAGAATAGTCCTTATCTGCACAAAACGCGATTAGGGTGGTCAGTAGTCATTTCAAACCAACCAACAAAACACGCACGGTACGGTTTGTAGTCGGTAGCTTCAGTAGTAATGGATAGATTTGCTAATTTCTTGTTGTATGACATGCGAATTTGATCTCTATTGTCGGAACTGCCAACTTAAATTGTTCGGATTTTGAATATCTCTGCTTGGGTCAACAGATCCTTAAAACGTGACAATGTTAATTTTACGAGGGAAAACGAGTATTTAAGACACTTGAAAGTATTAACGGAAAAGATAAATATTCATTTAGATTTCTTACTTGTATCAGAAAAATTATGCCACGATTAAATTGGTTGTAAATGTAGCTCTATTTACTTTTAACAGTATGTGCGTTCAGCAATTGATTTATGAAATGGCAGTAGGATTTGTATACGGCCAAATTAATACAGTGACTTTTTTTATAAAATCAAAAAGTTTTATGGAATAGAAATAACATTATATTAGGCATATTTTATCAAGTACATATTTTTCTTGGTTTCGTTTTAGATTGCATCCTATTAAAAATAGCAAGAGAACTTAATAAAATCATGATAAATAAATACAATAACGTGTTTCTAAACTATACAATTTCCTAATCATTAATATGTATAATATTATATATAAAAACTATTTAAATCTGTTAATTTGAATTTTAGAAAAGTCCTATCCGAACGATTGGTACGTGTTGTAATTATACGAAGTTGACGTCGGCGGATTCGTATTATAAATTTGGAATGTGTTCGGATCGTTTTGCCGATCGATTTGCTCCTTATTATCACTATTTATATTACTACTGCTGCAATTATATTGTACTTCGCTTTTGATGCTTGCATTTGATTCGTTTGTGTTTTCTCTGCCCGCATTAAACGTTGACATTTCCCCCGACGAATACTGTGAAATCAATTTCGTCTCTTCGACAACCGATTTCATGACGACGTCGACCGAATTGTGATTCGGTTGAGGTTCCGTAGGTTCTTGCTCTTTGGTTTCCTCCCCCACCTTCTTCTTACCGTGTGTTTTGAACTTTATAGGCACGGGTTCGGCTAACGAGACTACCGGTTCGACGCGATGACCGCCTTTCAGGTCCGGTTGCGTTTCCATCCAATGACCCGTGGATCTCCTGTGCGCTTTCAGCTGACCCGATTGGATGAAGCGAGCCGGACACATGCCGCAAGCGTACGGTCTGGCACCGGTATGTCTCCGCATGTGTAAGGCAAGATCATTCGATTGCGTGAACGCCCTGCCGCATATGTTGCAAGCGTAGGGTCGTTCTCCAGTATGAACACGAGTATGTCTAAGCTGAAAAAAGTACAGTTTTTAGTGAAGATTTTTCGCATTTGAAGTATAAATGCCGTAGTGAAAATATATTTTTCAATGACTCAACATTTAGTTTACTACAGTACCGTTGAATGAAGGAATCGTAAAGAGACGTACGTACGTAAGAATGACGTAGATTTTTTAAAAACTATGATAGATCACCTTATATATCGAAGGAGCTATAAAAATATTCACTTTCTCGGCCGACCAACACAACAATAATACAGCCCAATGATTGTTCAAAGCTAAATCAAAAAATCTCCATCGCGGGGCTACACTTTATTCAATAAATATTCTCGCCTCGAGAGAGAATAAAAAAAGATGCAAACATATTACAAATTATTCACTTTGCGTTTTTTTTTTACAATTACTTCACTCAACGATAGTATTATCGTGTTGTATATGATTATATATATTTTCAGAGTCAGTGGTGCTTTGAGGCTTTTTCATTTACGTAGGAAAATTACAATTTTCAAGTTCGCTTTAACTATTAAAGTTTAGTTATTTTAAAATGCAGCGGGACCTCGGTGTATGGAATTATTTGGGTCCAAAAGACATTTGATAGTGCGAAATTTCGTCAGTGGAAAAAAATTTTCTTGTAGAAAACAAAGGAAACAGAAATAATCCGTTCCCATAACCAAAAACATATTTTATGCATTTTAAATGCAACTTAACATATAGAAAAGAATGTTACATAAACATAACAACGGAAGCTTACATGAAATGACGTGTGGAATTCGGTAAGGTGAAGGGGAGAGGTAAGGAGGCGACGTAATAAATTATTTAATACTAATATTCACAAGTAGGGATGACCAAAGTAAAGAAAATTTATTACTTTTTTGCAGCGACTAGACAGACTCGTGAAAGGGTTCGTGTTGCCCACTGGTTTCCCTCAGAGTCGACAAAACAGGAGTATGTTTAGTCGCGGCAAAATTCCCCTACCTTGCTCATCTCTACTGATATTGCTTACCAATTTATTGCTTTTATTAAAGGCTTTTCCGCACAACGTGCACATATATGGTTTTTCTCCCGAGTGCGTCCTTTCGTGACATTTGAGATCATGCGAACGGGGGAATCCCTTATCACATTGACTGCATTTATAAGGTCTTTCTCCGGTATGCCTCCTTATGTGAACTATCTAAAAATGCATAAAAAATATGTAAAATACTAACTTTGAATACACAATTAAAAACTTATTAAACAAAAACTCTAAAACTTACCATGTTACTCGAATTATTAAATTCCTTTCCGCAATAAATACAAAGATGTAGTTTGGAGCTTTCCTTTTTCCCGGTGTGTATCCTTTGGTGCGTTTTTAAATTATCTAACCTATTAAAAGCTTTGCCGCATTCGTTGCAAACATGTCGCTTATCCTGCTGGAGATGTACTTTTAAATGCTTTGCTAATTGATCAGATCTGAAAATTCACCAATTACAACATTTAGCGATTGCGTGTTAGGAAGCATTACCTAGTAAATTGTTTATCGCATATTGAACACTTGATATCGATCTCCGTTGGATTTAAATGTGCTTTTAAATGCCTGATGAGCTGTTCCCCTCTGGCGTACGTCTTATCACATATAGAGCAAGTGTATGGTTTGTCGATGTGATCCTCTTGCGTGTGCTTGGCCAGGTATTCGGGGGTTGCGAAAGCTTTGTCGCAACGGTAGCATTTATGTGTCAAAACTGCTTTATGGAAGGTCATGTGACGTGTTAAATGATTGGATCGGACAAACTGCGCGTTACATACGTGACATGTATAGCACCTCGTGGTCTTTGTCATCATGAGGAATTCATTGTCTGGTATGCTGTCGATGTTCGCATTTAAACCATTATCAGTTACTTCAGCGTCTTCAAAATGTAAAAATAAATCAGTTGTCAACTTATGTCTATTAAACGTAAATTTCAATGGATGTGCAGCAATATACAGTGGCTCGAATGCTCGTTAATTTTAACACAAAAATCTCTTTTTACTGCGTGTAACCGATTATCAAAGAATTACCTTTTTCAATAAATACTTGGCCTTGCTAAAAGTTTTATTTAATATTGTTAGCTTACAACAACAAAAAAAAATAGTCTTTTGTTAGGAATTTTTCAGCGCAGACACACAGAAATGATGAAAGCTCCAACTGTACATTTTTTTAAATATTTGTGTTTTCTTTGTTTAAGTATTTATCTCTCTACTAACGCTTCCTTAATATTTAAGCTGCAAACTAATGTTTGCTGCTAGTGTTTTCACGTGAAAGTGAAGTTTGTAAAAAAAAAGAAACGATAATGCGAATCAATGGTTTAATCTATTCTCCGAATAAAATCGAAATTGAAATTTGGTAAATACAGGCATGCATAATAGTTTAAAACTATTTTTAACGTTTCAAGACGAGTATCTACAGTGACAGAACTAAGTTTGTTCTTTCATTGTGCCGTTTTTATATTGTACATTATCTTGTATTATTATTATCTAATTATTAGTGTATGTTTGGCCAGGTGTAAGTACTTTTAGCTGTAGTTTTGAGCTCCGCACGTGAACAAAACGCGAAAAAAGCCTGAATTTGCAACGGCAAGTAATACAATTGTGCGCTTATGTCAGCCGCGAAAAACGATTTCCACAAACTATATTTGGACAACTATTTCTCCAGTTTACGGCTAATATCCTATCTTTATAAGTTGGAAATCAAATCCGTAGCCACAATAAGACAGAATCACCACAGACCGATTATAGATTGTGCAAGATTAATTTTATAGGTTTTTTAAATGTTATTAAAATTAATGTTTTCCTTTTGTCCTAGACCATTTTTTAACATAAATTTTAGTGCAAAGTTGAAGTTACTTGGCATTCTTTTTTTAAAATGCATCATTTTCAAAATATACAGGTGTCAACACATGAAGCACAATTTCTTATTTCTAAACTTGTTAGAGAAACCTGATGCTACTTATTGTTCTTTTTAGTATTATTGTTTAAAATGTGCTGGAGAGGTTTAACTATAAATTGAAGATACCGTAAGATAACGAGAAAAAAAAAATACTGGTATAGACAAAGGTAGAATATTAATACCATTAGTTTCATCTGTTTTCTGTGATTCGCCATTCTCTTCTTCAGGTTCAGATACTTCTTTCTTTCCAACAAATGTACTTAGGGGTACATCACTCTCATCTGATATTCCATGTTCATTGTGCATATGTTGACTGAAACTCTTCTTGTATTTGAACTTTCGATCGCAAAATTCGCATTGCATAATCTTCTTATCCTTATCACAATTGTCAGAAGATTTTGTCCCATCAACTTTAACCCCATGTGTTAACATGTGTCGCTTGAGGTGATTGCTTTTGGTAAAAGTTTTCTTACAAACCTAAAAATGAAAATAATACTATTACTTAATAATTTAGAATCATTGTTTAAACTCACACCACAAGAATGTAAGTTATTGCCAGTATGCCGCCGTAGATGTATCTTCAAACCTACATATGTTGCTAGAACCTTACTGCAAAATTTACATTCATATTTATCCTTATCTGACTTATCCTGAGTTTCTTCATTAGAAAATTCATCTTTTAAATACTCCGATATTTCTATTTTGTCATCTTCAACTATATCGGTGCTAAGATTTTGATTTTTATGCTCTTTCATATGCCTAGATAACAAGTAAGCCTTAGGAAAAGTTAAACCACATTCATCACAAGTGTGAGTGTTATATTCTGCATCAGTTTTGTGCACAGTCTGCAAATGTTTATGTAAATTGCTTTTTGAAAATTTTCCTTGACATATATGACAACTATGTAATTTTTCATTATTGTGCTTTTGCATGTGTAATTTATAACCATTTTTTGATCTAAATCCCTTTGAACAAAATTTGCAATCAAATGATTTCTTTTCATTTTTACTTGCATTAGAATCATCTGAATCCGATATAGTCCTATTATCATCATCATCATCATAATAATCGTTTACTTCTGGTTTTACTTCTATTTCTTCGCCTTCATTTTGTACTAACTTCCGAAGAGAAACATCAGTTTTCTCACATTGTTGTTTAAATTCAAATGCAACTGTTAGTTTAAGTTCACATTGCGCACAGATATTTTTTGGTAAAGGATCACCTTTTGTAATCTGCATAAAAGTAAAAAATGAGATTAAATGTACCCATCTTAGACATTTAGAACTTTACCTCGACTGAAGTACAGGCCATAAACATATCAGCTATAATGTAGGATTTATCTTCTAGGGCATCCTTAATTTCAAATAAGTTTCTAAGGTTCGTGCTTTCGCACATGCATGATCGACATAGTTTTTCCATTACAATTTTATCGCAACTATTAATCATCGCACACTTATTGTAATTTTGCGTACTACATTAGAATACAAGTACAATTTAAAATTTTCTAATTCCTAGCTATCACAAACACGTCCATTGCAAAATACAAGACGCCAACCTTTTAAATGTCAATTTACATGTCAGCTAGAATGGAGATTGCTTTGTCTGCGCGTTTCAAATGGTCCCTAGTAAGGTAAAATGTTATAAACATAATTGTTTATAACGGGATAATTCTCCGTGAGAAATTTTATACTTCCAAAATGTTATTATCGGAAGCCAAAATAACTAGAATAAAGAAGCAAGTCTTTTATACACTGCCCTCTTTGGGAGACAGTACTGAATTAGTGAATAGTACATTAAAATATTTGTTTGGTCGTCTGTTGGTTACCACCACAGTTAGAACATTAAATATTCTATTTCGTTAATGAATGGTTACCATCAGTTACATCACAGTGCATCATCAAATTCTTTGGATTTTGCTAAATTCACCCAATATTGGTGACATTGACTACGTTCAGCCACAGTTTCAGCTGATATGATTAGGCGCATTCGGCGGGAGTCACAACGATTGCGTTCGCTGAACGCGCTCATTGAATGAATTAACAAGGACAATCAAGAATTAAACTGATTGTTTACCTCTAAATTGATAAATTTGAACAGCTGTCTACTAAGTTATTTTCGCGGTTTTTAGGTTCAGGAGTTATTACATGTGTTTTTTGTAGATTTTTTTACTGTGCCTTGATGATTTGAAAAAGAATATTTCTTTATCGTCGGAGAAAATTCTAACATTTGTATTTACTCCAACAATTTCTGCATTTAGAGGAGCAGCATCGTGCATGTGCAGAGTAAAGAGAGCTAATAATATATAAAATATACCAATGTATTTATTCATTACTACACATGAGAAAACCTAACTACACACATATGGAATAGGTTAGAACTGCAGTACTTACAGGTTGTTTTATGCGTTAGTTTCATTTGGCTTGATACAGCTTAACCGCAAACTAATGACCTGATATAAAGGAATGCAAGTAAGTTTAGGAATATAATCTATATGATGATTGTATTCTACTCCATTACTTTTAGATTAGACCGTAATTTAAACTTCTTTCTGGATTTTTTGTAGTGTTTTGGTATTTTGAAGAATTTTCCATTTCATGAAAGAAAAATTCATTTGGTAAGAAATAGCCAATAGTAATTCGGAATAATACGATTAACCATTATGAAACATGTTATTGCAAAGATAATCGATCATTAGCTTAAAGAAGGACATTGTTAACTGCAATATGATTGAGCTATAGGAATAAATAATAAAATGACGGCACAACAAAAATAAAAGGCAAATTTTAATCTACTGGAGTAGATAAAGTCTATGTTAAAAGTCAATTTTTAACCAATTAGCAAAAAATTGAATTAATTTTAAATTTTAATTTGCACTTTCAGAATAAATTAGCTTAATACCTACGTTTTCTGTAACTGAAGACAATACATAAATATCGAAAGCCCGTTAAAGAAATGTGTCAACATTTGGGAGGATAAGTATTTCTCGACTGTAACTAATATAAAGTATACTAATTAGACTAATTAAACCTTGCCTATTATGATGTTTAACCTTATTTTCAAATATCCCGAAAAATTGTAAATTTTTTTGATTTTTCATTTACTTGCCATAATGATGCATTGTACAATATAGGTAGTTTGCTATGAATGAGTACTAACCTACTTTACTTATAGCTTATTGGATAAGGCAAAACGGAAAAGTAGTCTTTTTATTGAAAATATATAAAGAGTAATTATAGAGAGCTCTCCATGCCCAGTTTTCAACCGTTAAAATTCGGAATAACTTAGAGCTATGATTTCTATTAAATATCATAATAAAACAAGTTATTGTATGTACATGTTTTTATTTATCTTGTAGAGTACTATACACAAAAAGGCATTAATGTGGTTGCTTTGTTATAATTGCAAAAATAATAAGTAGAAAATGTGCGACTTATTTTACAAAATCTTATATGTTATAGAAAAAAAGTAAAAATGAGATATTGTTTAAGGAAAAAAAAAATGAAAGAGAACACTACAATCGTTAGACTGACAAATACGATTGTCAACTAGACAAGACTAGACTATAGACCTATGAGGTGTTCTCTTCTCTATGTAGTAATTAAATCGGACTTGGTTGATAACCGGTATACAACAAAGGAAAGTTATTAAAACAGGAATAAAATATCAGGATACAAATTGAATGAATCTAGATAGAAATTAATTACCTATTCCGGCTTTCACCTTTAACTACACTACACTACCCGCTTTTAAATTTGACAAATATCTTGAAATTTGAATTATTATTAATAGATCTTAATTGCGTTGTCTTATCATATCCAAATATAAAATAACACCAAGAACAACTAATCTGAATAATTATTTTCTATGAATGGAATAAACTACGTTGATCTTCGACCGAATTTGAAACACATTTATGCAATGAAAGCCGCGTATTGTCAACACAAAGAAGTGAAGGTGTGTATATTAATACAAATGTAAATTCTTTGCCCAACCAAGCATATTTTTAATTACAACTATGGATGGAAATTGTGGTAATAATTAAAATAATAAAGAATAAAAAACGATTGTGACAAACCATTAATAGCAAGTAAATAAATTTCGTCGCCTTTACTTTCTACTTACTTTACACTAAATATACAGGGTGTTAGAAAATGCAGGAAAAATATTTCATATATCGATTGAAAAAAGTATTTAGATTTAAAAGGCCTTAGGCAAATGCATGACCTCCATTTAACCCATGGCGAAATGAGTTTTAAAAATAATTTATGCAAGAAACTGTTTGGATTGAAGATTTCCAAAAAAAAGTACGTTTTTGCTAATTTTATGTGAAGATGTCATTGGATTATTAAATTTAGGGCACTAAGCTACATTTACAACACAATTTGCAATAAAATAGTGATGTTTCGGTAGAAATGGAGTACAAATTTGAAATAAGTACATCTGGTAATTTAAGTCAAACCATTGGTTGTCAGCATCACCACTGTTCTCATATGTTAAACAATGTTTTTGAATTAATGTTTATAAACATTTACGAAGTTTATTGTGCACTAATTGCGCAAGCGCTACTCCACCTCAGCTCTCCTTTAAAATGAATGTATGAAAGTCGTGGTTCCAAATTCCAAATATTACTTTACATTCGTCAGTGGCTGTATATTTAATCCTAATCTAATAATTGTTGCTTTTAGCTATATAATAATAACAATAGTAACATTTACCTTAAACTGAATAAGAATGCAAATTGTATATGCAAAATAGATGTCAAATGAGAAATAATCACACAATAATAGATGGCAGAAGTCATGAAATTTGTCCATAAATAATTTGAAACGAGTAATCCAACATACAGTATGTTATGTTAGATGATGGGAGAGTATTAGTGGAGAAAGAATTTGATAAAATTTCTGTTGAAGATTGATACAAACGGTGTCAACGTGTTATAAAAATTTTAATTGGGATTCGCATAGAAAACGTAATTATTTCCGTTAATTAGGATAGTGATAGCGATGATTTTGATGAATCATCGGAAGTAGTAGTAATTTGTGTTTTACTGGTATCTCTTTTGTTCTTCAATTAGATTTCAAAATTATAATTTAAGCAGATTAATTTCAATGCTTATAAAATTGTAATCCACAGAGGAATTTTGATGTAGTAGCAGATATTTTCTTATTTAAATATTTGAACATGTGGTTTTGACATTAAGTAAGTTACAAATAAAACAGAAACGAACCTGAAAATTGGGACCCGAGTATATTCATCTTGTGTGGGTACAACGGCTATTGTACCGAAAATTAATGAGAAAAATAGGGCAGCTTCTGTAATGTGCATTCAAATTTACGTCGTGTCATATGTACTTTAACGAAGTAGATCGTAAATATTCTTCGAAGAAATAAGATTATATTCCAGAACCAATTGCTAGCGTCGCTCACCCTATCTGCGCAAAGGCATCTCAATCACTCGGCCAGTTGTTGTATCTATTTGCGGATTCGCGGTATCCCCGTATACAGATTTTATTAATGACTACCAGTGAAATATAATGTTCCTACAGCTACTCCGACGATAACACGGCATAAGAAAACAAAAGCGATGCGACCACATGAATGATATTGTTTCAGATGATATGTACCAATACAGCTGTTTTGAAACTTTGGGTCGATAAGTTTCCAAAGATGAGTCGATTTCGTGCATAGATAAACAAATGCTGGCAGTGGTGGTGCACTTGAGTAGGTATTATGAGAATGCAGATTTTGTGCGCTGGTTTCATTTTTCTCTGTCAGGGATTGCACGGACGTGTAACACTAATTCGTATTTTTCTTAATGATATTGTATGTATAATATAGAAATATTGTAGTGGTTATAAGTAATATAATTGTAGCAAGTATTAACAAACTTGATGCAGAACTTTTAAATATTCCCAACAATATTAATTTGGTAGATTTCACATTTTTGGATGCGCAGGTTAGATAAAACTAAAGAGAATAGTCCCTAAGGTGGACAGTCGTTTCAAACCAATCAACAGAACAAATTATTTCAGTGTAGATCTAACCAGACAGTTCGGAAATTTTTAGTTAATTGAAGAATGTAATCCAAATCGTGAATGGTTTTCTAAGAGGAACATAAAAATCATTTTATAAATACAACTACGCGCTACCATACGAGACGGTTTATATTGTGATATACATATATGTAGATTTCACTTGTAGCAGAAAAATGAACCAAGCACATAGGTGTTAGAACTGTGTAGAAGTCCAGCAAATTGCGTCACGACTAAATTGGTTGTAAATGTAGCTCTATTTACCATTGGCATTATGTACGTGCAGGAATTGATTCATGAAATATCTCCGATACATTGTTGATCACCTGTTTACTGTAATACAGCATAAACAGCAGTAGGATCTCTATACGGCCAAATTAATACAGTGATTTTTCTTTGTGAAATCAAAAAGTCTTATGGAATAGAAATAACAGTATATTATGCATATTTTATGAAGTAAATATTTTTCTTGGTTTCGTTTTAGATTGCATCCTATTAAAAATAGCAAGAGAACTTAATAAAATCATGATAAATAAATACAATAACGTGTTTCTAAACTATACAATTTCCTAATAATTAATATGTATAATATTATATATAAAAACTATTTAAATCTGTTAATTTGAATTTTAGAAAAGTCCTATCCGAACGACTGGTACGTGTTGTAATTATATGAAGTTAACGTCGGCGGATTCATATTATAAATTTGGAATGTGTTCGGATCGTTTTGCTAATCGATTTGATTCTTATTATCACTATTTACATTACTGCTGGTGTACTTCGCTTTTGATCCTTGCATTTGATTCGATTGTGTTTTCTCTGCCCGCATTAAACGTTGACATTTCCCCCGACGAATACTGTGAAATCAATTTCGTCTCTTCGACAACCGATTTCATGACGACGTCGACCGAATTGTGATTCGGTTGAGGTTCTGTAGATTCTTGCTCTTTTGTCTCCTCCTCTACCTTCTTCTTACCGTGTGTTTTGAACTTTATAGGCACGGGTTTCGCTACCGAGACTACCGGTTCGACGCGATGACCCCCTTTCAGGTCCGGCTGCGTTTCCATCCAGTGACCCGTGGATCTCCTGTGCGCTTTCAACTGACCTGATTGGATAAAGCGGGCCGGACACATGCCGCAAGCGTACGGTCTAGCGCCGGTATGTGTGCGCATGTGTAAGGCAAGATCATTCGATCGCGCGAACGCCTTACCGCAAATGTGGCAAGCGTAGGGTCGTTCTCCGGTATGAACACGAGTATGTCTAAGCTGAAAAAAGTACAGTTTTTAGTGAAGATTTTTCGCATTTGAAGTATAAATGCCGTAGTGAAAATATATTTTCAATTACTCAACATTCAGTTTACTATAGCACTGCTGAGTCGGTGTCAAAAATTCATAAATTGGGTTTTTAATTGATAGACCACCCACCCTATTCGCCAGATATGGCAGGTATTCTCGTATCAAGTACAAATAACCGATAAAAAATTTATCGGTATATAACTGATATTGCTTACCAATTTATTGCTCTTATTAAAGGCTTTTCCGCACAACGTACACATATATGGTTTTTCTCCCGAGTGCGTCCTTTCGTGGCATTTGAGATCAAGGGAACGGGGGAATCCCTTATCACATTGACTGCATTTATAAGGTCTTTCTCCGGTATGCCTTCTTATGTGAACTATCTAAAAATGCATAAAAAATATGTAAAATACTATCTTTGAATACACAATTAAAAACTTATTCAACAGAAAGTCCAAAACTTGCCATGTTACTCGAATTATTAAATTCCTTTCCGCAGTAAATACAAAGATGTGATTTGGAGCTTTCCTTTTTCCCGGCGTGTATCCTTTGGTGCGCTTTTAGATTATCTAACCTATTAAAAGCTTTACCGCATTCGTTGCAAACATGTCGCTTATCCTGCTGGAGATGTACTTTTAAATGCTTCGCTAACTGATCAGATCTAAAAATTCACCAATTACAACATTTAGCAATTGCGTGTTAGTAAGTATTACCTAGTAAATTGCTTATCACATATTGAACAATTGATATCGATCTCGGTTGGGTTCAAATGCACTTTCAAATGCCTGATGAGCTGTTCTCCTCTGGCGTACGTCTTATCACACATAGAGCAAGTGTATGGCTTGTCGATGTGGTCCTCTTGTGTGTGCTTGGCCAGATATTCGGGGGTTGCGAAAGCTTTGTCGCAACGATAACATTTATGTATCAAAACTGCTTTATGGAAGGTCATGTGACGTGTTAAATGATTGGATCGGACAAATTGCGCATTACAGATGTGACATGTATAGCACCTCGTGGTCTTTGTTTTCACGAGGAATCCATTGTCTGGTATGCTGTCGGTGTTCGCATTTAAACCATTATCAGTTACTTCAGCGTCTGTCAAAATGTAAACATAAGTTAGTTGTCAACTTATGTCTAGTAAACGCGAATTTCAACGGATATACAGCAATATACAGTGGTTCATTTACCAAAAAATCTCTGCTGCGTACAACCGATTGTTAAACAATTACCTTTTTGAATAAATACTTGGCCTTTCTAGAAGTTTTATTTAATATTGTTAGCTTACAAAATGCAAATACCAACATTCTATAACAAGTTATTATTAGGACTTTTGTTAGGAATTTTTTGAAGAAAGCATCAACTGTACTTCTTTTTACATTTGTATTTTCTTTGTTTTATTTGTCTCTATAATAGTGTTTTTAAAAAGCCCAATATTAGCATATATACCACTTTTATTATTAAGTTTATTGTATCTATTAGAATATATTATGATCTATTTAACA
>LR736873.1:4310915-4324142 GCA_902654985.2 Oryctes borbonicus | reverse complement strand
AACTAAAAGGAACAACAAAGATAGCATTATATACATATTCTACAACATTTATGATCACAAAAAAAAAATGCTTGGAAATTCGGAATCCAAATTTTATAAGATCCAGACAATCTTAGTAATTAGCCTTCTCACGCTGATAATAGAGAAAGATGCAAAGATGCACAAGAAAGTCTTACATAATACATGACAAATGTAAACTGCACTTATGCCTCAATAAAGACAATAATTAAGCACAATTTCTTATTTCTAAACCAGCAAGAGAAATCTAATACTATGTATTGTTCTTTTCAGCATTATTATTTAAAATGTGTTTAAAAGTTTAATTGTAAATTTAAGATGCTATGAGATGAAGAAGATAAAAAGACAGTGGTATAGACAAACGTAAATATTACCATTAGTTTCATCTATTTTCTGTAATTCGCTATTCTCTTCTACAAGTTCAGATACTTTTTTCTTTTCAACAAGTGTACTTAGTGGTACATCACTCTCATCTGATTTTCTATGTTCAGTGTGCATATGCTGACTGAATCTCTTCTTGTATTTGAACTTTCGATCGCAAAATTCGCATTGCATAATTTTATCTTTATCGCTATTGTTGGAAGATTTTATTCGGGCAACTTTAACACTATGTGTTAACATGTGTCGCTTGAGGTGATTGCTTTTGATAAAAGTTTTCTTACAAACCTAAAAATAAAAATAATACTATTACTTAATCATTTAGAATCATTGTTTAAACTCACAGCACAAGAATGTAAGTTATTGCCGGTATGCCGCCGTAGATGTATCTTCAAACCTACATATGTTGCTAGAACCTTACAGCAAAGTTTACATTCAAATTTACTCTTATCCCACTTATCTTGAGTTTCTTTGTTAGAAAATTCATCTTTTAAATACTTAGATACTTCTATTTTATCATCTTCAACTATATCGGTATCAAGATTTTGATTTTTATGCTCTTTCATATGTTTAGATAACAAATAAGCCTCTGGAAAAGTTAAACCACATTTAACACAAATGTGAGTGTTACATTCTGCATCAGCTTTGTGCACAGTCTGCAAATGTTTATGTAAATTGTTTTTTGAAAATTTTTCTTGACATATATGACAATTATGTAATTTTTCATTATTGTGCTTTTGTATGTGTTTTGATTTTTTTTCATTTTTACTTGCATTAGAGTCATCTGAATCCGATATAGTCCTATTATCATCATCATCATCATAGTAATCGTTTACTTCTGGTTTTACTTCTATTTCTTCGCCTTTATTTTGTACTAACTTCCGAAGAGAAACATCAGTTTTTTCACATTGTTGTTTGAATTCAAAAGCAATGGATAATTTAAGCTCACATTGCGCACAGATGTTTTTTGGTAAAGGATCATCTTTTGTAATCTGCATAAAAGTAAAACTAAGATGTGATTAAATGTACCTACCTCACACATATACAACTCTACCTCGACTGAAGTACAGGCCATAAACATATCGGCTATAATGTAGGATTGATCTTCTAAGGCATCCTTAGTTTCAAATAAGTTTCTAAGGTTCGTGCTTTCGCACATGCATGATCGACATAGTTTTTCCATTACAATTTTATCGCAACTATTAATCATCGCACACTTATTGTAATTTTGCGTACTACATTAGAATACAAGTACAATTTAAAATTTTCTAATTCCTAGCTATCACAAACACGTCCATTGCAAAATACAAGACGCCAACCTTTTAAATGTCAATTTACATGTCAGCTAGAATGGAGATTGCTCTGTCAGCACATTAAACAATTTATTTGGTTGGTTGCGGCATGAATAAAGGAATATTCTATCTATTTGGTTAATGAATGGTTGCGATCAATTGCATCAGAGCGCTTCACCACATTCTTTCGATTTCGTTGAATGCACCCAATATTGGTGATTGCCTTTAACTAGGGTTTAGCCAACATACATGATTGGGCGCATTCGCCTGGAGCCATTACGATTGCATCCGCTGAACGCGCTCATTGATTATGATAATCAAGAATTAAACAAACCTCTAAATTTAAACAACTGTCTACTAGTACTAATTATGAATGAATATCCCTATTTCTCGTTCACTTCGTGCTAATTATGTATGCTGTTTTCACTGCTGAGTGAAAACAGCATAAATAATTAGCACTTTCAATAAATGCTCCGTAATAGAACACCATTTCCGTTTTTGTAAAATTGCTAATCGTCTCAATAGTTGTCTCCGCTGAACACAGCCGATTTGAAAAACCCTATACTTCACAAATGAAAATTCACACAACTATCGTACATAACCTCTGTAATTGACATCAATATTTATAATCGTCTACATTCAATTGTTAAAACTAAATCTTAAGATATTTACATCCAGAATGAGTGAAAAACCAAAACCAATTTCTGAAGTAAAGCCGGGCGATGGTATTCGATCATTACAAACATCCAAACTATTCAGAGTTGTAAATTTTGAATTATATACGAAACCTGTAAGATATTATTCTTAGATAATAATTTTATGTTTGATAAAAATTTTATTTTAGAATGCTGTAATAATGGGTTTAGGTTTGATAGGATTAGCAGGTTCACTAATTTACATTACTTACATGAGACATAAATATGAATCGTTAGGTTATTATGCAGCTATTCAAGAGGACGGCAAAGAACAATTTTTAAAAAAGAAATCAAAATGGGATTAGTTAATATTTGCAGTGCGATGTACATAATTTATTTAAGGTATGTAGGGAAATGTAAAATTGCTGTATATAGTCTTTTTTGAAAAATTAAATATAATTTATTTAGTTCGCATACTTTATTTAATTAAAACTAGGGATATATATATATATAAAATTAATCTTATCTTTACTACATATTTATGTACTTTTAAATTCACTAAATTTTTTACTTAAAATCTTCATTACTTCAGCGTGGTTCTTATTTTCTTTTTTTACACCACTATAGTTTTCCTTAACAAAGAGAGCAAAGCCTGTTGGTTGCCTTTTTGGTGTTGCAGGCGTCATGGCTTTTATTCCACCCTTTGTGGTTTTATTTATAAAGATTTCAAATTTTCCATAGCAATATCCACAGCGTTTCTTCTCCACATCTAGGGACTTGGAGTGCCTTCCAATACTATAGCCACAATTGCAGCATTTATATGTGTATTTTGTGTTTATTGCATAGTCGTGACATCTTTTAATTGGAGGTAATTCTGGGAATACCTTCATAGCTTTTGCAGCCCTAAATGATAGTTTTTATCTGAACAAAAACATTTTTTTATTTAAAAGTAACTTACCAAGCTTTCCAATATGAGCCATGTCCATCACTAATTTCGTTAACAATCCACGTAGCAGAATGACACATTTCATGGATTAAAGTGTCTCTCAATCGATCAGCAGAGTCTAATATTTTAGTAGCTAAAACGATTCTAGCTTTCCTTTCAATAACACCTGTTCCTCTCGTAATTTTCCTGCAGTAACAGAAACCAGCTGTGCCACGCATCTTGTCGCTCCATTCTATAAGAGTGTCATCTGGGATACTATTGCCAAATACTTTTTCATTGTATAAATAAAATAATTTTTTTGCTAATTCTTCCTTGGAGGTTTTGTATGTACTACGAAATATTCTAGCAGATGCATCACATTTATCAACAGGTGCACTTCCTTCAATATAAAAAAGCCTTTGTGAATGGTGCTTGTCCAAAAAGTGTTCAATTACTCTATTATACTTACCAGATAATGAAGCTAGAAAGCTCAAGGGTCCCATTTTAATTCTACCTTGTTTTTGGTCAATATACACAGATTCTTCAGAGGAATCGGAGTCACTAGAACTTGTATTGAAATATTTTACATTTTTCTTAGATCTACTGCGTTTACTTTCTGTATTAATACTTTGAATATCATTTTTCTTTACATTTGTATTCTTCTTTGTCACCTTTTTTGTTTTATTTACCTCAGGTGCAATCGTTTTTCTTTCTATGCTTAAAATGTTCTTTAATTTATTTTCGGGCAATAATAAACCTTCAAATAAGTTAGTCTTATGGTTTTTTTCTTCTTTTTGTACTTCATTTTCATTTGATTTTGACACATGTTTAGTTGCTTTATTATTCTTCACATCATCTGATCTCTCTTGAGGAATGGAAGAATATGAATCAGTTTTTTTACCATTAAAATCTTTGTATATCTCACCATTCCGTTTGTTAGAAACTATGCTGTTTCTAAGCATATCTTCTAAAGATTTAACTATGTCATCAAAGCTCAAATTACTACTTTTAAAGTCTTTTTTTCGTTCTTCTAAAGTCTCTTTATTTTCTAACATATTATCATAAAAATCATTATTTTTTAAATAGCTTTCATCCTGTACCTTACTATTTATATGGTTCTCATTATCTATTTGAAGATTACATGATATCAAAGAATCTTTTTCAGTTGATTTACCAATAGTTGTCTTATTTTGTTCATTTTCTTTCTTATAATCCACTCTTTTAACACCTCTTGGAGCCTTATTGATAAATTTGTCACAATTACTTTGTACATTGCTTAGTTCTAAGAAATCGGCATCGTCGGAATCAGAAATACTAAACGTTAGCTTCATTTTGCACTTTAAAGGTGATTCCGTAATTAAATCTTCAGTACTAGATTCTGTATCACAAATATCTTTGAATTTCGTTGCCCATGGGGATGATTCTGTCATTTTCATTACCCTTGTGCAATGTAAGGAACGAAGAAGATTTTGCGATTTAGTGATTTCGTTAAATAAATATGGATTGTTATGTGTTATGGATGGTTTGGGTTTTCTGAAATGATTATTCGGATAATGGATTAAAGATTAGTAGCTTTATGATTATAGACGATGCAAATAAGTAGTACATATAGAAGATAAATCATTGTATTGGAATCGTTTCAAGATTGTTTATAAAATTAGAAAATTTTTGATTTATTATAAAATATAATAGGGATCATGTCAGATTTAATATTGTTGCAAAAGTAACTGAATGGCTACACAACAAGAAAATTGCAGTTGGTGCCTTTTTGGATGTTGGGATGATGCTCAATTATACATAATTGAGAATTACACTTCTCTAACATCTAAAAATTTAGCTTGATAAGACCAGGAGTCCTCATCTGGATAGTCTAATTCACAAAGCCAAAATGTCTCTTTGGACATGCAGTAGGCTTTGTGACAAGATTTAAGGAGTGTCCCACAAGAGAATGTATTGGGTGCGTGTAGTTCGTCCTACGGTCACGTATGGTGTCGTTGTCTGATGGAAGAAAGCCCAACAGTTTGATGATCACACAAGTTGGCTTTTGAAGTTCCCTTCAATATTACAGCCCTTCACACATTTCTGGAAAAGAAATCTAGGATAGCTCCATAAAGATACAGGCAATTTCTAATACAACTGTGACAGCACGACCTGGCTTCAGACAGGAATTCTTGACAAGATTCTTGATGACAAGGCCCATATTAGTCTCTACACCGAGGATTTTGAAATACACACAGGAGTAGGTGCGGGAATCTTCTGTTGTAACAATACAGGTGTCAGGATCCTTTTGACTAGATGTGTCAAAGATCGATTAAATTTTTGATTGATAACCAGGCTACACTGTGAGCTTTCAAGGCGAGGAAGATTTCGTCTGAATTCGTAGCTTACCCAATGCCGCGCAAAAAATTTCTCAAATCAAAGGTGACTCCACAGATCTATTTCATGCAAGAGCGTTTATGTTGCCCAGCTGAAACAAAGTCAGAATGGTTATAAAACTTGACAGAAAGTCTGTTACAAGTATATTCGCAATTCCTATCGGCCATGCTCAATTAAGGAAACACCTACACAGAATATGGCCTCCTGAAAAGCAGGAATGCTGTCTGCATTTGGAAGAAGAAGAAACAGTTGAGCACATTTTCTGCCACTGGTCTACCGTTTGCAAAACCAGATTTTTTCTGTTTGGTGGGGTTTTTATAACGTGTGAGAGGGCGAGAAAAAGTTTACTATAGTAGAATCCGCTACGGGGATAGGTATAGTTACATTGTCAGCCAATAATAAACCTTGCTGGATGTAGATAGTTGGACTAATCCACCCACTCACCCAGTTTTCCTATTGTAGCTGTAAATGTAATGAGGATCATGGAAGAATCGTTATGGCTTTTACTTGGATTCAAGTAAAGAAGAAGAACTAATAACCTTCACATTAAGTGTTTTATAACTATACCTTTCTGTGTGTGGTAATATGTCCTTTTTTATATTAACTTCTTTCTTTTGTCTTTTTTCTGAAAATGATAAAACATGTTCTTTATTGGCTCTCCAAGAATTTCCATAAAGTTCATCTAATAATTTTTCATGTTCATTAATTACATTTTGAGTCTTAATAGGTGTTTCTAGAATAAAAATAGTGATAATAATGTATATAGTATGATTGGTACAGAATTTACCAAAATTTTGTATTTCTTCATACGAATCATTTATAATGATAACGCTGTCATTATTTTTACCAACATCAGGAGTTATTTGTTTTTCGGTTTTTCTGTTTTCCAAATCACTATTGTGTTTAACTTCTTCCTGATTTTCTTCAATTGAGCAGTCTGGCGATTCCATTTTCTTTTTTTGAAACATTTCATGGAATCTAATGCAGTTCCCGCTATCGATGAATGTTGAGTTAACAGCAAAATCATTACATGATGTATTATTACTCCTTTTTATCTTTTTATGATCAGGAATTATCGTAGAGATTTCACTAAATGTTGTTGTATTAGATGTGGCAACATCATCGTGTTCTATATTTACTTTAGCAACCCACTTATTAATTTCATCGAATTTTGATGGATTTTCTCTTACATTTGTTTTAGTCTCACTGTTTGTGATTGAAGTTCCACTTGAAGTAGAACCTGTCTCGGTTGTATCGCTACCACTTATAATAACATTATTGTGCGCAGTATGTGGTAGTTTGTCATAAATCGAAGAGCGTCTTAATGATGTCTTTAGGGCAAGTTTGTTTACTAAAATATAAATTTAATAATAGTGCATTTATATATACGTAAGTATCGCATAACATACTTTTCTTTTGTCTTATTTTCCTTACGTTATCTACTTTTGGCGACATTGAACTTAATATAACAGAGAGATCTTGCAAATTATCTTCCATTCTCAAGTAAAAGTTACTTTCTGCTCACATACAATAACTTTCTTCAAGAAGCTACTTTTCTTTTGAGAAATACTTGGATATTAAAATAGTTTAATGCCACCGATTTGTATAAAATTTTACATTCCACTTTTTTTTATCTAAAAATTTTTATTTTTGCTCTTGTAAAAAAATGCAAATAGATCAAAAAGACGTTAAAAGACATTTGAAAGTATTTAAAACTACAGGCAGCCAACAAAATGATAAAGGTTTCATACCAACTTAATATAATACACTCTAACATTAGTTACATTCCAATTAAATTTACTTTCCAATTAAATTTACTTGATTAAGAAATATATATTATCAAATTTATTCTTAAATTTCTTGTAACATTTTGAACTATCAGGGTGGTGTTCTAGTGTCTCACAAATTGTCAAAATCAGGAAAGGTAGTTCTGAGGTTAATCGTAGGCCATTCATGCTTTCTCATAATTTAATTTTACGCGCAAGTCTAACTCATAAATTATTAATAATAGTTAAGATTCAATTGTAATTGAATAAATTTATCTTGAAAAACTATTAAGGTTAGAAATACTATGGCCAAGGCAGAAAATAAGCCAATTTTTCGTGAATTAGACGCCGATGATGCAGAACCGGAACTTACAGAAATCGAATCACTGTGCATGAATTGTTATGAAAGTGGAACAACAAAATTGTTATTGACGAAAATTCCTTATTACAAAGAGGTAGTAATTATGTCATTCTCTTGTGATAAGTGCGGATATGAGAATAACGAGATTCAGCCTGGTGGAGTTATTGCAGAGAAAGGCACACGACTTACATTAACAGTAAACGAACTTGCAGATTTAAATAGGCAGGTTGTCAAAAGTGATCACACTAGTATTAGAATTGTAGAATTAGATTTTGAAATACCGGCAAATAGTCAGAAAGGAGAGATTACCACAGTTGAAGGAATTATTGCAAGAAGTATAATGGGATTGGAACAAGACCAAAAAGTTAGAAAGGTAGACTATCCAGATGTGGCAAAACAAATTTCTGAATTTGTGGAAAAGTTAGAAAAGCTGAAAACTGTAAAGATACCTTTCACATTAATTGTAGATGACATATCTGGAAACAGTCATATTGAAAATCCAAATGCTCCACAGAAGGATCCAAAATGTACAATTCAAAGTTACATAAGAACAACTAAGCAGAACCATGCCCTATGTATATTTGATAAAGATGAAGTATCTGCAGAAGAGGGAATTCTACATCCCATTGCTGAAGATGAATTTCCTTTAGAAAATTTAGAAAGTGAAATATTACAATTTCCAACAAATTGTAATATTTGCAATGCACCGTGCCAAACTAATATGAAAGTAACAAACATTCCGCATTTTAAAGAAGTTATTATAATGGCTACTAATTGTGATTCTTGTGGCAATAGGACTAATGAGGTGAAATCTGGCAGTGGAATAGAACCCCATGGTATACGTATCGAAATTGAAGTTAGATGTAAAGAAGATTTTTCAAGAGATCTATTAAAATCAGAAACATGTTCCTTATCTATTCCGCAGTTAGATCTAGAAGTAGGTCCATGGGCTCTTGGCGGAAGATTTACAACCATTGAAGGGATATTGACTGCAGTAAAGGAGCAATTAAGTGATCCTAGATATTCGCATATGGTTGGTGATTCTCAAGATCAAGAAAAAAAAAGAAAATTAACAAAATTTCTTGAGAAATTTGATGAAATTCTAGAAGGAAAAAAAGTAGTAACTGTCATATTGGATGACCCTACGGGTAATAGTTATATACAGAGCTTAAGCGAGGCTAATGAAGTAGATGATGCTTTAAAAATAATACATTACGATCGAAGTTTTGAACAGAACGAGGAATTAGGATTAAATGATATGAAAGTTGAAAATTATGAAAGTAGCTAGGGGTGAAATTATTAAAGTATTTTGTGGAAACCATGGAGTTAGTGAACATGAGGGTTTAATAGTGTCTATACAATTCTGTATGCAATATACTGTTTTTTTTTTCTATTCAAGTATATAGTACAACATGTTAATTAATTTATAAATAAAATTAAACATAACACACTTGATGTACAAAAACTTTTTTAGTTGATTAATTAGTAAGATTCTCAATTTTTTTAATTCGATTTTCATCAAAACTAATGCCTAGATTATATCTAACTTCCATTAACGTCTTTTCAGTTGTTTCCGCCGCTTTTTCTCTTCCCTCCTGTAAAACACTTAACAGATATTGGGGATCTTCAAGATATTCGTTGTATTTCTGTCGAATTGGTGCTATCGATTTATTTACATCAGCTGCAACAATAAACTTATACCTAAAAGACATATTTTGAAATTTATCCCACAATAGTGTTACTAAATATGTTATTACTCGGCTGTGGTAAGTCCTCTTGCTTGCTCACATATACTAGCAGGTGATTGTTCTGTTAATGCAGAATGTATGGTTATTAAATTTGAAACGCCCAATCTGTTAACAGGATCATAAGTTACCTAAAAATTATTACAGGTAAAAAATTACTACTTTCTTGGTATTGTACAATCAGATTGGAGATTTACAAACCTCTGATGTAAAATCGGTCAAAGCTTTCTTAATTTTCTTTATTATTTCATTTTCACTATCAGTCAAGAAAATACTGCTTTTAGAGTCCTGGTCAGATTTTGACATTTTTTTATCAGGTTGTCTTAAACTTCGAACCTTGGCAGTTTCTGCAGTAAAAATAATGATATAAGAATTAATATTGAAGGGATTGCTTCTGGAGTGCCACAAGGCATTGTTCGTGGCTCTATCACATTTATTATACAATGTGTCCACCTAGTGCGTGGACGCAAGATAATTCCTGTCCTGGGCAATTTAGAGAAAGTTTTCAAATAAAAAATATTAGGAAATAAATGCTACGTAACATGAAACTATATTCAGGTATGCCAAGTGTTTAGGTTCTGCTGCGCACAATACAAGTTTGATTTTTTTCCATATACCTATCTATTTTAGGAGATAAGTGACATACTTTGTGATTTTTGTAAAATGTTGCTGTTTCTGTAACAGCCAATATCTACAACTTTTTTCATGTAAGGGTGGTAGTTCAAACTATTGAAATCATTGCCATGTTTGATCCATACTACTTCAATTTTTTAAAATAGAACACCTGTCTATTTTTCCAACAATAAAGTCAAAACTTACCGGTGATTAATGACTTTGGTATTGGAAATGTGTTTCCATAACGACTATTGAACATCCGTGCTAATTCTTGTGTTAATTGCAAATGTTGTAGTTGATCTTCTCCAACAGGAACATGTGTTGCTCTAAAACCGATTTTTATAATTATTACAAGAAATTAATTTATTTTAAGATACAAACTTATGTACTAAAATATCAGCAGCTTGCAGCACTGGATACGTAAATAATCCTAATGGAATATCTTTCAAATTTGCCGATTTTCCTTTAAATTGTGGTAAATGTTTCAGTCTACAAGTATTTTAGTTATTTAATTTGGTATCTGCTACTTATAAAATCATTATCAACCTTGCCATAGTTGATATGCAGCCTAAATACCAATATAATTCAGTATGTTGCGGAACTGTGGATTGCTGGAATATAACTGTTCTTCTGGGATCAATGCCGCATGCTAACAAAGTGGCTGTCATTTCCAAAATGTTTTGTGACAATTGTTGTGGTTTCTGTAAAATATATACAGGATGTCAATAAGAATAGTAATAAGCATTTTATGCATTACATGCGATGCTGTCATTGAGTGTAAATCAACAATGCTTAGTGTTAAGTGGTTGCCATCATTTTGTAGATTTATCCATTGCACAATAGCACCAAGGTAGTTTCCTAAGTGTATCGCTCCTGTTGGTTGTATTCCTGAGAAATATTTTATCGGAAATGTTGCTGCTTGCGAACTGTTCTTAAAATTAAAAAGAAATTTATGTAGTTAAATTAACTGGACATCTAAAGCCTACAACCTTCCTGCAAGAGCAAATTCCTTTAAAATTAATTGTGTTGATGTTCCGTATTACTGCTTTAAACATTTTTTGTTGGATGTATACATATATTTAATTAAATACTAATAATGTATTAGAGTGAGGTTATGAATTGTGATACGCAATATTGCCACTATACAAATAATTTTCACTTTTATCAAATTGGTGTAAATTTTATCAAGAATAAAACAATGTTCAACATTCAAGTATTTGATCTTTATTATAAGAATTATATTTCCAACATTTATTTCCTTTCCAAATTTTTGAGAACTACGGTAGGCTTCATTACAAATTTACAGATTGGTTCAAAAATATTAACACGTGCAATAATTGTTCTGTGTTCAGTTGTCTCTTTTGTAGACATCCACAGCAGTTCCCTTTTCATCGCAATTTTCTTATTATTGGAAATTATACAACCTTTTTTCTTATCATAAATCGCGAAAATGTCGTTTACGTACCTAAGCCAAACTGTAGGAAAATATGCAGTGTGCACCTATTAAATTTGCTCATGAACAAGTTGGCTATGAAAGGAGGCGACGAATTGCCCATCGCCATACAAGGGCCGTAACTTCTACTTGTACTGATTCATAATATACTTGCCATCTATTTGAAACATAAACAATAATAAAATCTTTTCATCTTCTAATTCAATAAGCACATTATTTACCTTTTTTTGCAAAGTCCAATGATTTTTTTACTTCTAGACTGTCTATTTCGATGGATACATTTTTGTAATTATTTACTAGCTATTTGGACAATTTATACGTAGGCCTTCGCAAAAATGCCTTATCAGACTTTTTGGGTTTACTACTATTTTTTTTTTTTATTTGTAAAAATAGAGTTATTTAAGTTTTAAATCTGACGAAATAAACAACTATATTACCACTCTTTTCTTTTATTGTAAAAGGTATTTATTTTATTATAAGATATTTCATATTATAGTAAACTCCTACTACAAATGGTCATTCAAGGGACGACAGGACGTGAAAAGCGTACACTATATTGAAAGTCTACTATGTTATAGATGTACACGTCGGGGGCTTTATTTGATTGTTAGCTTTTTCGATGATCCAGTCCAATATTTTATTAACTAACGAAGTCAGAGGGGTAGCCAAGTTTATATCCGGCAGCTGCTCCAAAACTAACAACACCTTGCAGTGTGATCGAGTGATCCGCCGGATTCACCCTAAGTGAGCACGTTTAATAATAACACTAGTTTGAGGAATTAAGTTATTTCGATTCTTACATTACAGGTGGCTTTGTTTGTCTTGTCTACTGTGCAAAGGGTAGAATCTATCACAACTAACGAATCATAAAGTAAGCTACAGGCATAATTGGAAAATTGCACTAAAGAAATAATTTAAATTAGTATATCGTAAAGTTTTCTGCGGTCAAAATCCAATGTTCATCCATTTCTTGGTGAACCGCCACAGACCTACGCGTTATAAGTTGAACCCACTCCAATAACAGCCCCTTAACAAGGAAACTGTCATTCAGCCGTAGAACGGCCTTCTATTAAACTATTCGGTACAATGTTTGAAAATTAAGTCGTATTTTTTAGTTATATTCTTCCAAAAAATATAAAAAGATATTGAGCATAGAGACAGTAATAAACTCGTATTTTGCATTGACTCAGGTTGCACAGACCACTTAGTTAACGACAAAAGTTTCTTTTCAGACTTCTTAGTTTTAAAACACCCTATAAAAATAGCTGTTGCTAAAAACAACAATTTCATGGAGGCAATAGGTGTAGGGAATATAAAGGTTATTAGTAAGGTAAATAGAAATGAAGTGGAATGCACTATAAAAAATGTATTTTATGTTCCTAATCTGAGAAAAAACTTATTGTCGGTAAAGAAATTAGAAATGGCCAACATTAAGCTAATTTTTGAAAAGGGTCAGGTTAGTCTTTATAGCAATAAGAAATTAATAGGTATAGGTTATAGGAATAATTTATATGAAATAGAGTTTGAAGTGGAAAAGAAAGATTGTCTAAATATAGAATTAGAAAATGAGGATGTAAATTTGTGGCACAAAAGGTATGGACACATTTGTCAAGCAAATTTAGATAAGTTAGTAAAAAATGGTATGGTGTTAGGTATTGATAAT